>CAMOHE010054536.1:32748-82786 GCA_946598075.1 Artocarpus hirsutus | reverse complement strand
TATTTTAACGTAATGTGCACTATATGTGTAAGTTACAATGTTTGGTGGCCGTGTATGACTTTGAGAAAGTGGATAATGACTAATGTAATTTATGTATATGTGAGTGTGTTTGTTGTAGTATAATTTTGATTTATTGCCATATTATCTTCTCTTTCCTTATTCCATATGGGGGAATAGTTGACTTTTTATATGATTGGATAATAATTGTTGATTGATTGGCATATTTTTGGATTTATTTCCTCATTTAAGGAAATGAAATGTTTGACTTTTGATTGATTAAATTTAATTGTTAAGGTTTCCTACTTTTGAAAGTTGATATATGGTAAGTAGGAGCTAATTTGTTGATTCTTCCCCTAATTCCCCTCTAATCCTACATGTAAATTGCCCCTAATTAGTCAAGATATTATCATTATATTTTGATAGTTGACTTTTTAATGATAATTGGAATTCATGATAGGTTTCCTATTTTGATAATTGAAATTAGACAAGTGGAGCTAATATTGGAATCTAAAATTATCTTTAATTCTTTTATTCCTTTATTGGATGATTGGTTGACTTATTTAGACTTCTATTCATGGATAGTCAAGATACTATCATCATATTTTCCTCTATTGAATCATTGACTTTGGTATTTAGTTTCTTTTCCCCTCCCACGAGTATGCATTCCATTTTTATAAAAGATTTGTTTCTTATATAGAAGGTTATGTTTTTTTTATATATTACTCTCATTCTTCACATTTTACTCACAAATCCTCTCAACCTCTCAATCTTCATGTTTCTTCTTCTTCTTTTCCTTCTTTATTTTGCTACTAAGAGTAAGAATGTGAGAGAGAGAGAATAGACGAGAGAATGAAAGAAATAGAGAAAGAAAGAAAGGAATGAAACAAAGAGATAGAGGAGACGTATGAATGCATGAAGAAAGAATAGAAAAGAGAACCACGAGGGTTTCAATTGATAGCTTCCTTTAGAATATGAAGGGTAATGTTATGTGAAAAATGAATGAATGATGATGTATAGAACCTAAGATGATCATGACTAAACGGTTTGAGTAAGTATACCCTCCACTGCATCGCTTGAATAATAGTATGTTTTAAAACATATTTTAAAGTTATGTATGTTGTTATGATGAACATGTTTAAAGATGTTGTTGATGATTTTTCATGAGTATGATGTGAACTCTCTTGTTGTCATGAACCAACCAATGTTATGTATGTTTTCATGGTCAAATCCTTGAGGAAGCATGTTCCAAGGTAGGGACCATCTATGAATGAATGTTAAGGGTTCTGACTGCTTGAGATTAACATTATGCTACAGGCCTAAAAACCTAAAAGTAATGTATGTTTATGAAAGTATGTTTTTATGTGGAACTACTATGGTTTACTTACTAAGCCTTATGCTTATATAGTTCTCGTGATGCAGGTGAGCTTCGAAGTAAGGATGTAGATGACTGAGCAAGAATGGTCTAAGGTCCCATGACGAGTCTAAGATGCAATATTTATTTCTAAGTATTTCTATGATGTTATTGGAAACTAAGAATTGTTATCGAGGACATTTAGGGGATTTTCTAGCTTTTATATAGTGTTGTAATCTTAATATTTCTGCTGCTAATGATAAGATAATTTTCACATTAAGGTTGAGCTAAGATTTGATTATTTTTTGACCCATCTTCACATGCATGAATGAACGATGCGTGGTGCTCCTCTCTTCTCTTTCCTCCCAGGGGAGACGGGGAGGGGGTCGCTACAAATGCAACACATTACAAACATGATACGGATACATTTCGAGAGTATAAGGCACTCTGTATATCCAGCTATCTATATTATGCATGCTTAGAGAATACAAAAACATCGATAAAAAAAGATCGTACCTTAAGTGGGATGCTTTTTAAGAGCATCAAGTACTCCGTATCACCAGCCATCCCGGCATTAGGGTCAATGAATGTAAAAGTTTTTAACAACAACATACCATAAGAAATAGAGAGTGTGGGAAAAACAGTTATTTGTGACACATGAAATACGATCATACATGCCTACATGCCATGGATAAAACCAAAGGATTACAAATAGAGATTCAAATCAAATGGCCTCTCCCGGCTTTCCTTCTCTCATTCAAGCTTGGATGTTGCAGTGTTGGACTTTGGATGGATAATTTGCATCTTATCTAACAATTTCTCAGCAGTTGAAATAGTAACAAAGATTTGTCTCCCTGATTCCACAATGAAGTTTTCCTCCACAGTGTAATCTAAAAATTTCAAAAGACCATCATAAAAACCATTCACATTTAAAAGTCCCAAGGATTTGGAATGAAAGCCTAATAAATGCCTACTAGCAACCACAAATATTTCCTTAAGGGTACCTAGACTACCAGATAATGCTATAAAAGCATCAGATTTGTCAATCATAGTTTTATGACGTTTAGGGGTGTCTAAAACTCTTTTCTCCTAACCTATTATTTTTCCACAAAGCTTCCCTTCAGCTAGGAGTCGAGGAATAATCACAAGAACTTTGACACCATCAGACTTAACTGTTGTTGCTACATTTTCCATTAATCCTAAACTACCACCCTCGTAGGTTAGGTTAATTTTATTGCATGCCAAGGATTGTCCTAAGTGTCTTGCGGCTTCTAGATAAACTTTATCTTTTCCAAGGCTAGAACCACAAAAGACACAGACATTGTTTATTTTTTTGGTTGACTGGAAGGTAGATATATTTGGTTTATACGATTGGTTACTTGTGTCTACTTCGTTTAGACTCAGGGTTCAACATGAGGTTTTGAAGATGAAGGATATGCAAAAGGATTAAAGAAATAGACGAGTAGATAATGAAAAGGTAATCCAAAGGTCTGCACAAAATATTGTATAGGTAAAAAAGTAAGAAAAGCAGTTGATAGTTTATGGAAAGTCCGATATACTTTTGAAAAACTTTATATACATACTGTATGTCTTTTGACAATTGATAATGGTTTGACAAAAAAATTCTAATACAACTATAGACCTTTTGACAAATGTACACCAAATCCAAAAAATCAGTATAAACGACAAATACTATAAAACTTTTGAAATTTGAGATACAAATCTTGAAATATATGGATAAGTTTCAAAAATTTTCAAATATATTACAGTACTACAGGTGAAGTGTTTGACAAGATAATATATTTTATTATATATGTATATTAAGGACAACCATAAATTAAATAAGACACTAACACTTACAGTGTCAATCTAAAAATCACAATTACTTCGAACACAAAGGCAAATATTTGAGTAAAAGAATGATACAGATTATTGAATACCAACTAAAATGATTTCAAATAAACAAAGACTAAACAACCTTTATAGAGTGATGACTTATTCCCCATCCAGTTTTCGTGTGATTTGGAAAACATGATCTTGAAATACCATATTCCTAAGACATTGTCTTTCTGCATGCATTGTGGGCTAAAGTTTAAAGATAGCACTTTGCACATACCCACTAAGATCATATTGAAGAGGAGCATGGAGGTTATCTAAGTTCTCCTTAGAGAGTTCATCCCTACAAAACCTTATTTTGTCCTCTCTATTTATAGACACATATCTTGGTGAAATACATTTACTATTATAATTTTGTTGATCACATTTGTTACAAGTGACCGCGATGGCACGAGCTCTTCTCTTGGTCGCACTACGGCTGGAACCCATACCTGGTAAACTGACATCTTAACTAAAGTCACTCAGATAGATCTTCCCCTCTATCAACATCCTCACATCACCAAGGATGCCAAAACGCATAAAAATCTACAACCGAGTGATCCTAGTTTTGTATTTCTTTCTGAGAATCTTTTGGGAGAGTGATGGGAAATACTTTCTCAAGTATTGGTACTTTGGGTCCATGATGAAATGAAAGAAGAATAAATAGAAAAGAAAAGTAGAGACAATAAGTTGCAGATTCTTGGAATTCCTTCTTCTTTTAGAAAAAGAGAGAAAAAGTTCTAGAGAAAAGGAAGAGGATTTACAATTTAAAGAAAGAATGACAAGTTTAAAGAGAGAGTGAGCTCAAAGAAATGAAATCCTATGCACAGTAGACGTATATATAGACAATGATTGAACCACTGTAAATAATACGTGTAGAGACCACATACGAATGATGACATGGATCGAACTGTTTTAGGATTTAGACTAAGCCTAAATGTTCTAAACTGAGATGGGCTAAGTTGTTTCAGGCCTTAACACATTTAGAACGAGTTAAATAATAAGCATGAAATTGAAACCCAACTTATACAAATCTTAAACCCAATTTGAAGCCCGCTTGAAACACAATTGACCAAAATAAATGACAAAACCCAATTTGATGGAAATCATAAGTTCCCCTGAATGTCCAAATCATTCCATAATAACAAAATCCTCTTGTAACTTTAATTATTTTGTTTTAATCAAAACATTATTGAACAATACAGACACTCCTATCTTATCACTAATACTTAGTATCCGTTAATATAGATCTACCATTAACACTACCAAGGGTTTTGAATGTAACTAGCCTTAAAATCAATATACTTTCTGTCTTCCAACATAGACCACATCAAGGTGCAAATACCATTAATGTTATTACTTAAGGACATCTTCTATCCCCACAATCCCACTTATACAATCTTTAATTTTCTTATATAACAAAACCTCAAGTGACCAAGAGATTCACATTTAAGTATCTAAAGGTTAAACCTTTTATCATAAAAATCCAAAATCAACACTGGTGCCTTAAGTATTATGATTTACTTAAGAAAACTTCTATTGGTCATTTTCACACTACATTTATTCATAAAGATCATTGACTCCACTTAAACACAATGTATGCAACAAAATGTTCCAACCTTGAAATTCAGGCATTCTTTGCTTTTACATAGTCTCAACAGACCAAAAGACTAACGTTTATGTCTCTCAAGATTCAATACCATGAATTCCTAACTTGTCTCATATTGCTTAAGTAAATGGAACCTCTAAGAAAATTTACCGAGACTTAAGCACTTTGTCAAGTACACGCATAATCACTACATAGGTTTTAAATCAATTATGAAGAATTTAACACATCTATGCCAAACTTCGAAATCAACATCTCAAACCTTGTATTTATTACTATTTCTGAAGAGATAAAAGCCTCTTAACTCCTTGTATCTATACTAATCTCTCTTAAACAATCTATGCATAATTCATTCCATATAATTATCATTCCTATATAACCATTAATACTTTCATTCTAGAGCCTGTCCATGTTTTTGTAACACCCCAAAATTTATTAAATGTTATTAGAATGTAAAATAGTGGATTAGTGTGCCATAATGAGTATTTTTAACCTAATTTGATTATTTTGTGAAATTTCTAAATTTGGTGTTATTTAATTGTTTTAAAAATTTTAATTACTTTTGATTAATTTTAATTGTTATTTTAAATTTTAATAAAATAATTTGTTAAATACCAAGTAGCTTTTATTTGAAAATAGTGTGTTGTTGCACACGGTTTTGCACAACCAATTTTCTCTCTCTCTCCCTCTATTTATATCCCATCTCTCTCTCTCTTCCTCACTCTCACTCGTCACTCTCTCTCACTCTCTCTCTCTCAGTTCCTCTCACACTCTCTCTATCTCTCTCAAAATTTTTAAAACAAAATTTGATTTCAAGTTTCAGGATTGTGGATTGAAGGCTTGGGAACGTGATTGAGCAACCACAAACTCGAATCAAAGCTTAATCCAAGGTTAGTTTTCACAATTTCTAAACTTTTTAAATTTTTCAATTTTTCTTGCATTTTGAAATCTAAGCTTTTCTAAGCTTAGAAAACCTTCAATCTAGGTTAGATGAACTTGGATTAGCTAGAATACAAACTTTGTTTCATCAAAAACAAATTTGAAACAAGATTTTTCATTTTTCTCAAATTTTTCTCATTTTTGGATTTTTCCAAAAATCTTGTTTAAAACTTGTTTTAATGCATTAGAAAGTAATGTATTATGTTTTTCTATTGATTATGATCGTTACCCATGCTTGAGAATTGAGAAAAACATGTTGAAATTGAAGATTTGGCTCGAAGAGGCCGATACCCATGCCTAGAAAATTCTAGAATTTTTTCAAATCGGCAGGCCAAACTTTGTGTTCGGCAAGCTAGATTCAAGAGTTTGGTAGGCCGAATTTATCCGACCGACAGGCCAAACCTGGTAAAGTTCAGCTGACTAGACTTGGACCTCTGTAGTTCGACTGGCCGAACAAGGGCAACTGGCAGGTTGATCGGGCATGGTGAAATTTTATGATTTTTTTTACTTGTTTTCACTATTTTGAACCCTGATTGAAATTCTGACTTTATAAAATGATTTTATAAACCTAAGTGGCACACTAGGACACCGTGAGATGATTTAGTAACATAGAGAATATCACGCTAGATACTAATAGACCTAGTTTTCATTTAAGGTTGTGCGTGGATCCGCGGAGCTAACGTATAGCGGATCGGGATTACGGTGTAGGACACCGATACGAGTATTGAGGTAGGACTTCTACCCCTTCTTTGGTAGCCAGTTTTAAATGTTTTGGCCTCAAAGGAATTTTTAACAAAAAGTTTTCAAATGATTGGTTGAAAATATATTTTTATTGACTGATTTCATAAATAGTAGAATTGAGGTGATTTTCCATAATAAACCTCATAATGAATGTAAATGATCATATTGGGTAAAAGAGATTTTTAATAATCGTGAAAAGATATATATATATATATATACATTTTGGGGCATGACGCCATATCAGAGATCGGGTCATGTAGTGCGCGACCTTGGAGGCAGGTCCCAAAACCCAGCTGGGCCACTATGGTGGTGATTTACATATAGTTGGCCCAAGAAAAGAAAATGGTATTCTTTCTAGTCGACCTATTTAATTTATTTTGGTAAGGAAAGCTTTTATTAAATTTTTATCTATTTATTTGTTTGCTCTGGTCCTTTTCTATATATTTGTTTGATTTATGAAGTTTCTTTTAAAGTTAAATATTTTCAAAATTATAGTCCTACTGAGCTTTTCGCTCATATCTTATTTGTTTTAAAATCTTACCCCATAGGTGGATATCAACTTACGATCGGAGAAGAGTCCGCTGACCAAACTTGTAATTAGTAGAAGATTTGGGTAGGTTGTATTACAACAATTCAAGGCATGTATAATTCTTAACTTTCTCTTTTATTTTGGATTGTGGTTGTAATGTAATATTGTCAATACTTTGTGTGTGCACAAAATGTGGGCCAGTAGGACCCATTCTCGTCTCACCTTATATTTTTATTGTTTTTACTATTTCCTTATTGTTTATTTTGTTATTCTCACTTATTCAAATATTACAACTGTTAGCTTTAAATAAACGATTTAAAATTATTATATTTTTATTTATAAATTTAATTCTCAACCAAATTTTTAACTAAATCCCTATTAAATTAACTTAATTAATCCACCACATCACTTCCCGTACCCCGAGGCGTGACAGTTTTATTCTCCTGGACTGTATAAACCAACATAAAGGTTCATTTTGATGGTGACATAGAAAATTCAACTTTAAAGTGGTGCTACACTCTCTAGGTTAACCGAACCTAGGCTCTGATACCAAAAACTCTGCAACACCCATATATAGGGGTTAACAGTTTTTATTGAATTAAAATAAATATTAGAAATAAAAGTGAAAATTCAAAAACAAAGTTGCTTGGGACTTAAATGAAAACTTTCAAATCAAAATAAAAATATAAACAATAATTAAATCACAGTTTAATGTAGCACCTTAAATTTAATAATATAAAACTATCATCATCATCATTTCAACCTTCAACACATCTTAATACATTCACAGAAAGTAACATCGATGCTTACATTATTATGAAGAACATTATTAACAATTGAAGCAATCCTAACGTAATATAGCTATATAGCTTCCTCAATTATTTTTCTCGTAGCCACTTCATACTTAGTGAGTCCTAAAAAGACGAAAATATAAGGGAATGAGTGAGAACATACTCAATATAGAAAACCATTACTCACCTTTAGGTTTTTATCCTTATCACATTAAAACCTGCATTGTTAGTTAGTTCTCATCATTAGTCATCAATTTTATCATGTTCAATTTCGATGGATATCTTATGATCATTCTTTCCAAGTTCCATATATATATATACATATTAATTTAGGATTAAATTATGCTCATCTATGTTCACTATGCAATAAAATGTCATATCACTCAACTCTATGAAACCCAAATAGGCACACTTGATGACCCTCCAAATATTCCAAGGGTGTTTCGGTGAGAGCACATTAAGCCCCGAGTCCTCACCAAGTCGAATCATGTACAGTGCGTTCTAGGACTTTCGACCCAAGGAAGTGTCATCACCTCATCCCTATTTTACTTTTTAGGGTATTTGTGCCTAAGGACGTAATCGTCGCCCTCTTGATGTCTTACCTTTCCTCTATAATCATTCATTATTTATAGAGTCAGTTTTTTCTAACCATACTTCTCAATTTACAACAACATATATCAAATCAATATATTCTTTGCATACAATACAAGATGAGTTCATGTCATAGTTTCATATGTAATACTCATATCATAGTAGTTCAACATACATATATATATCTTGTAGTAAAACAACCAATTTTAATTCCATAAAAATCACAAAAGATGAATAATAAAATTCCTACCTCTTGGCAAATTACCATGCTGATAACTTCTAGCTCACAATAACAAGCTCACCACATAAGCTTCAAGTACTCCGTCATCCTATAACGTATAAAATAACCATACTTTAACTAAATTTCTAATCTATAATCATACCGATTTACTAACTATTCTTATTAGTGTGCCATAATCATTTATATGAAATTCTTGGAACATTTTGTAACATAGAACAGTGTAAAACGAGTGTGCTTGTAAGGCCTGATCGACCTATCGATCAACTATTTCTGGCCTTCTAAACAAAACTGCTATTTTTAGACTCTCTTCCACCCTGCTAGTTACTATTCATAGACCTGCCGAACTGAACAGTGTTTGACATGCTGATTCATGGTGCTCGGCCTACCAAGCCTACCGACGAGTTCGGCCTACTGATTGAAAAGATCAACCTACCGACAGAACTACTTTTGGGAATTCTGGTTTTCATTTTCAAAGTTTTCAAACTTTAAAACTCAATCCGATCCTTTTTTAACAATTTTTAAGGTATAAAAAATGCATAAAAACCATGGTTTAACACATTTAAACACATATATATATCATTCTTTTCAAAATTTTCATGCTCAACAAACAAATCTTAAACAAAGATCAAAACTTTTCAAAACTAGCTCAAAAACTCAGTTTAAACAAAGATCTATGTAAATCAAGCTTCAAAAACTTGTATAATTACCGACAAACATCAAGAACACATTTCTCTCAATTTTCATACCAAAATACAACTTAGAATCAAGATTAGATTTTTAGAAATCTAACCTCAAACTTAGTTCCAAAGTAGAGTTTAATCTTGAAATCGTCTAAATCCCATTGATCTTTGAGTTTGTGAGAGATTGTTTGTCGTTTTTGTAAAAGGGTCGCTTGAATTTTCTCTTTTGATCTGTCTAGTTTTGCTTCACCGTGGATGTAAAAGAAGAAGAAGAAAAGAAAGAAAAAGAGAAGGAAGAAAGAAAGAAAGAAAGAGAGAGTGTCAGCAAGGATGAAGAAAGAAAAGAAAGAGGGTAGGAAAAAATGAGTCTCTTTGGAGACTTTTAGACACAAAATATCAAAATTATATTTTCGCAAATAATTATATGTTATAAGGGCATTTAGGTAAATATACTAAATAGATATAGAAAAATTTTAGAAAATTTAAAAATAAGTAGAAATAAATAACATGAAATAGATTTTAGATGAAACAAATTTTAATTGGCACACTAATAATTAATTTAATTACTACAATAACCATTAGAAAAATAGTGGGTGTCACACAAAATAACCCCATCTTTTTCATATTTTGTAGGGGCATTTTGAAAAGTAGCTTTTCAAAAAATTTTATTTGGTCAATGACCTCTTTTTTTTTTTTTGATAAAAAAACTGGCTTTTTTGGCATCAAAACAGTTTTAGTTTTTTTGGTTTCCATCCTGATTAGGTTTCTCTCTTCGATACAGTCCTTTTTCTCTTTTTTTTGAAAAAAACTGAGGCATTTTCGATGTTCATCAAAAAGCCTTTTTTTAGTACCAAAAAAAAAAAGGTCATTTACTTAATTTTAAATTTTTTTAACCCTTTTTTCAAATTTTTCCTATTTTGTATCTTTGTTTTAGAAATCTTTCTTTTCTTGCACAAATGCTACCTAACAATAATTATAATAGTAAATTGCTCAAATCTTCCCAAAATATTTAAAAGATAATAATATGCTCATGATTAATAATAACGGTGGTTGGGGTGTTAGTACTGTAATAACTTTTATTTTTAAATAAAAATGTTTGCTTCACGTTCTGAAAATGATGTTTTAATAAGACAGGTGTAGGAAAAATAGATTTTGAAAATTGTTTTGGTTTACGTTTTTTTGTGTGTGTGTTTTTTTTCTTTTTTCTTTTAGGAAAATTGGGTAAAGCTGTCCACCTCCATCCACTGCCGTCAACCCCAATGACCCCAGTCCATTCCCAACGAAACTAGATGCCTTCACAAACCCAGCTACAACTCGAACTCACGAACGCAACCAGTAGTCGTTCCTCCACAAAATCCCAACTCAACCTTTGCAAATTGCATATCACCAAACTCAACGACTGCTCCTCCGAAAATCGCAATGCAGCCAGCCTCAGATCTTGTCATTGTGCACACTGCCTATATTTTATTGTCCGCTCATCGCCTAGTTCTCACCATTGCTCCATGCCTCCTGGATCTCGTCATTGCAAAGGTCCTCCACCCTTATATCTATGTTGTTGCTAATGTGGGTTAGAGTTATTTAGAACTAGGGAAAAGGGGGATTAGTTGTTTTCATTTTTTGCACTATATTTTGAGCTCGATTCCAAAAAATATCTTTTGTTGAGTCTAAAACAAGGCTACCAAAAAAGTTTTCTGAGGATATTTTTGTTTTCTTTGTTTCTAAACTCTTAAAAATGAATCTGAGATGGGAACCAAATGCCCTTAAATCTTCGTCCCTCACCCCCCGCTCATGTATCTCTCTCATCTGAAATTCACATCTTCTTTCTCGCTCTCGCTAGCCTCTTTCCCTTCCTTTGCCGTCCTGCTGAAAATTCTACCCCATATTGTTTAATGCTTTTTTTTTTTTAAAAGACAATCTAAAACACAAAAATCAAAACATAGCTCTAAAAAAAACAATGAAAGACCGAAGGGGCTTGCGCGACTGCGACTACTGTGTGGTAGAGTTGTCTTGGTTTGGCTTATGTGATGGTTGAGTCTTGACGATGATGAGCGAATGAGAGGGAGGTAGTCTATAGCTGGGTCTCCAATGGAGAGGTTTGAAAATGGGCTGATGGGCTTATGAAAGGGGATGGGGTGATTCAAATTTGGATATGACGTGGCAGGCTTGCAATTTGAAACTGGCAATGCTTGCGACAGAATAGGGAATCTATTATGAGCTCCAACGACGAATAAAAATTATAAGCGCCGAAAATGACTCCCCTTCTTTCTTTGGACTTTTTCCATGTATAGGCGCAGATTGAACAACCTCTGCATATTTACCTTCTTATAAAAAGGATTGATTATCTATATTTTTACTTTCTATTCAATGTTAAATGACATAAAAACCCTCACTTGAATCTAGCCAAAATCAAAAGCCCTAACTGCCCAAGATACTCAACTCTCTCTTCCTCAACTCTTTTTATCGTTATCTCATCTATGCGACCAAACCACACGGCCCCTACCCCATGCTGCCGTCGTTCCGACAAGTAAGTGACCCAAGAGAAGCGTAACAAGATAGAAAAATAGAGGATAGACTCTTAAAATACATTGATTTAATTAGAATATTAGAAAATTCTATTGATTCTTAATAAATATGGAAAATAAGACTTTTATAAACCTGTTTATTCACTTAGAATTCAAGGAAAAAGACATCAATAACTCATTGTTTCTAAAACATACCAAAAAGATTGGAAAAGTCAAAAGAGTAAACCTAAATTTGTTTAATAAAAATTTCACCTCTTTTTACATGATGGAACTAATATATGGAACTAATATATTTATGGTCTAAATTATCCTAAACAGTAATGGGAAACTATAAATAAAATTAAAAAAATAAATAATTCTAATAAATAGAAGATAAAAAAGGAAACTAGTTATTCTACAATTGAAAATCAAAATTAAAGCAACTAAACATATTTAAAATTTGGAAATATTCTTATCTCTAAAAAGGGAAACAACCAAATAATTAAAAGTTTTTGAAATTCAAAAAATGAGCCAAGTAGGAATATTTTCTTGTTTTCAACAACTCGGTCAACCGAAATAGGTATAGGGCCGTCAACCAGCCTTCAATGCCTTCAATCTTTAGCTTAAACTACATCTGTAATGCCCCGAAAATAATTAAGAGTTGTTAGTGTGTTAAATGGTGGATTAGTGTGCCATAATAAATATTTTAAACTTAATTTGATCAGTTTGTGAAGTTTCTAAATTAATGTTATTTTTTATTCTTTTAATAATTTTAGTTACTCTTAATTATTTTTAATTGTTATTTTAAATACTGAAATAAAACAATTTGCCAAATGACCAACACGTCTTATTTTAGAAATCCACGTGCGAAACGTGGTATTGAAAACCGCTTCCCTTCTCTTTATAAAAACCTCACTCTCCCTCTCTTTCTCTCATTCTCGTTACTCTCCCTCTCTCTTTCTCTCTCTCACGGTTTCTCTCCTTCTCTCTCATTCTCTCTCAAAAATTTTGAAACAAAATTCAATTTCAAGCTTTGGGTTAGTGGATTGAAGGCTTGGGAACGCGATTGAGTAACCACAAACTCGATTCAAAGCCTAATCCAAGGTTAGTTTTCAAATTTTCAAAACTTTTAAATTTTTTAATTTTTCTTGCATTTCAAAATCTAAGCTTTTCTAAGCTTAGAAAACCTTCAATCTAGGTTAATAAACTTAGAATAACTAGAATACAAGCTTTGTTTCATCAAATGGATTTAAATCAAGATTTTTTATTTTTATCCATTTTTCTCTATTTTTGGATTTATTTGAAAATTTCGTTTAAAACTTGTCTTAAAGCGTTAAAAAGTAATCCACTATGTTTTTCTATGAATTATGATCATTACCCATGACTGAGAATTGAGAAAACAGATTAGAATTAAAGATTTGGGCTTGAAGAGGCCGAGACCCATGCTTGGAAAATTTTGAAAATTTTTCAGATCGACAGGCTAAACTTCGTGTTCGACAAGTCGAATTTATGTGTTCGGCAGGTCGAATTCATTTGACCAACAGGCCGAACCTGAAAAAGTTTGACCGATCAGACTTGGTTTTTTGGTACGCCAAACTATGCAGTTCGGCCGGCAGACCAACCGGGCATAGTGAAATTTTGTCATTTTTTACCCATTTTTATCGTTTTGAACCCTGATTTAAATTCTAACTTTGTAAAATGATTTTATAAACTTAAATAACACACTAGGACACCATGAGATGATTTAGTAACATAGAATATCTCACGCTAGATACTAATAGATCTAGTTTCCATTTAAGGTTATACGTAGATCCGCGAAGCTAACGTATAGTGGACCGAAATTATGGTGTGGGACACCAACATGAGTATCAAGATAGGACTTCTACCCCTTTTCTTTGGTAACCTAATTTTAAAATGATTTTGGCCTAAAAGGATTTTTATCAGAATGTTTTCAATAACTAATTGAAAGAGTATTTTTATTGAATGTTTCTACAAACAGTAGATTGAGGTGATTTTCACAATAAATCTCATAATAAATGTAAATGATCATATTTGATAAAAAGAGATTTTAATAATCATGAAAAGATATATATATATATATATATCTATTTGGGGCATGATGCCATATCAAAGATATGGTCGTGTAGTGCACGACCTTAGGGGCAGGTCCCGAAACCTAGCTGGGCTACTACGGTAGTGATTTACATATGGTTTGCCCAGAAAAAGGAAATGTTATTCTTTCTGGTCTACCTATAAAATTGTTTTGGTAAGATAAATCTTTATTTCATTCTTATTTACATATTTGTTTAATGAATTTTTTTTAAATTAAATGTTTTAAATAAATAGTTCTACTGAGCCTTTCGCTCATGTTTTATTTGTTTTAAAATCTTACCCCTTAGGTGGATGTCAGCTTAGGATCGGAGAAGAGTCCGTTGATCGGACTTGCGACCAGTAGAAGATTTAGGTAGGTTGTAGAACAAACAATTCAAGGCATGTATAATTCTTAACTATCTCTTTTATTCTAGACTGTGGTTGTAATTTAATATTATCAGTATTATGTGTGTGCACAAGATGCAGGTCAGTGGGATCCATTCTCGCCTCACCTTCTATTTTGTTATTTTATTATCTCTTTATCACTTGTTTTATTTTATTTGTTCGAATATTATAACTGCTCGCTTTAAATAAACGATTTTAAAATCATCACATTTTTATTTATAAATTTAATTCTAAAACCCAGTTTTTAACTAAATTTCTGTTTAATTAACTTAATTAATCTACCACGTCACCTCTCTTACTCTAGGGCGTGACAGAATGGTATCAGAGCTCAAGGTTATAAACCTTGGGAATTATGCACACATAGGTACTACAATGAAATACCACTGACAGTCTAATTTTATTTTCAGAAGTGAGAGAATGGCACCTAGACGACGCTCGACAGCTGATGCCAAGTTTGGAAATGATGAGGGCATGATGAAGGCCATGTTTGCTGCATTCCAGCATATGGCAGCTAGGGCAAGATCGGATGATTTTGAGGCTAGTCGCTGACATTCGTACTTTAAGGAGTTTCGACATGCATCTATACCGACCTTTGATGGAAATGGGGACCTGTAAGTGGCAGAATATTGGTTAGATTCGATCGTGAAGCATCTGGATACTCTTGGTGTGCTAGCAGAGTATCGTGTGTAATTTGCGGCATACAAGTTTGAAGGCGGGGGCCAATACTTGGTGGAAGCAAGCAAAACGTCTGGAGAACAATGGTAACGTCAGTTGGGACAGGTTTGAGGAGTTGTTCTACGATCGCTACTTTTCGCAGGGATATAAGGACCAAAAGGCGGTAGAATTCTATAGGTTGCAACAGGGTGATATGTTAGTACGGGAACATCAAGCAAAGTTCAATGAATTGGCCAGGTTTGCTCCATCTGCAGTGGCATTGGAGCGTGAGAAGTGCATCAAATTCCAAGACAAACTTAAAGCCCCTATTCGACGACAGGTGGTTGCCTTGCGACTCAGGAACTTTGGTGAGCTTATGTCATCAGCAATATCAGTGGAGAGTGACTACGCACAGTACTATGAGAATCGAGCCAAGACATCAGAAGGACCATAGAGGAGTGGCAAGAGGAGCATTAGTAGTCGACTGACTCCATAAAAGAATAAACAGGCTAGCGCGAACAGCAGCAGTAGTAGTTCATCTAACAGCGGGCGCAACAACCCCTACAGCTTCCATTGTCACTATTGCCAACAGCCGGGACACATCAAGAGAAATTGCTTGATCAGGAGTGCTTGCCTAGGATTTCAGATCGGAGAAGGAGCTAGTTGTCAGCCCCAGCTTCAGACTCTATCTCAGCCTCAACAGTACCCTCAGCTTTTGTTCCATCAGTTCTCTCCTCAGCAACTGCCATATTCAGCACAAGGACACCAACCACAAAACTTTCAGTGTAACATCCCTCAGTACCGAGCGTCGAATATAGCCAGTGTGTAGTAGCCATCATTGCAGCATTATCGACGAGCTAACTTAGGATCTAGTAGTGTTGGTAGAGGAAAAGGAAAAGCTCCAGTATAGGTTCACGTGATGACATCAGAGAGTTTAGATGTCTAAACTAGTAACGCGGTTGTCGATGGTACGATTGTGATTTCTCAGTCTTTAACACACGTGTTATTTGATACTGGTGCCACTTGTTCTCTCATTTCGAGCTCTTTTGTACGTGCCTTGGGATTAGAGATAGAAGAGTTTAATGAACCCATAGTTATAGCTTCACCCTTAGGGCGGGTGTGTGTGAATAGTATTTGTAAAGCTTGTAAAATAAAGATTGGGGATAAGATTTTGAAAAGTGATTTGATTGTAATCCCCATGAGATCATATGATGTAATCCTAGGGATGGACTAGTTGTCCAAATATAATGCAATGGTAGACTACCAAGTTAGGAAAATAACCCTAGTGTCCAATAAGGGGTTGGTGATCACTTAC
This sequence comes from Artocarpus hirsutus, assembly GCA_946598075.1. Taxonomy (NCBI): domain Eukaryota; kingdom Viridiplantae; phylum Streptophyta; class Magnoliopsida; order Rosales; family Moraceae; genus Artocarpus; species Artocarpus hirsutus. The sequence goes on along the minus strand of CAMOHE010054536.1, from coordinate 66,476 downwards.
CAGGGTGGTGGTGAGAGGCTAATGAGTGAGCATCTTGTAAGGGCGTGTCTCGGAGGGCGAAAGAACGCAGCTTGCTATGCCTTCCATATGAACCTAGAAGAAGAATCTAACGCCTTGAGAATAAATACAGTAATCCCAATGGTAGATGAATTTGATGATGTCTTCCCTGACGAATTACTAGGATTACCACCGCAACGGGAAATTGAATTTGGTATTGAATTGTTTCTAGGAACAGCACCAATTTCATAGCACCTTATCGGATGGTGCCGACAAAAATGAAAGAACTCAGGAAGCAGCTTTAGGAGCTTGCTGATAAGGGATACATCCAGAATAGCACATCACCGTGGGGAGTACCGGTTTTGCTTACAAAGAAGCATGATGGGACTCTCAGATTATATATAGATTATCGACAGCTAAATCGGGTCACGGTGAAGAATAAGTATCCTCTGCCCAGGATTGATGAATTGTTTAATTAGTTGGGAGGCTCGCGGTACTTCTCGAAGATAGACTTGAGGTCAGGATACCATCAACTCAGGATTAAGGAAGAAGACATTCCCAAGACAGCTTTCAAGACTCGGTATGGATACTTTGAGTTCTTGGTGATGCCATTTGGATTGACGAAAGCTCGGCAGCCTTCATGGATTTGATGAACAGGATATTCAGGCCTTACTTAGATCAGTTTGTGATTATGTTCATCGACAACATCTTGGTTTATTCTAAGACTTGGGAGGAGCATGAGCAGCATCTCAGGATCGTGCTTTAGACTTTGCGGGAGCATCAGTTGTATGCCAAGAAGGAAAAGTGTGAATTCTGGTTGACAGAGGTCAAATTTTTGGGTCATGTCATCTCCGAGCATGGTATCTCAGTGGATCCGTCTAAGATAGAAGCCATAGTGGATTGAGAACGACCGAGGAATGTGGTAAAAATTCATAGTTTCTTAGGATTTGCAGGATATTATAGGAAATTTATGAAAGACTTTTCGAAGATAGTAGCACCGTTGGCAAGATTTGTTAGGAAGAATGTCAGGTTTGAGTGGAACGAAGAATGTGAGTTCGCTTTTCAAGAATTGAAGAATCGGTTGACCTCAGCTCCAGTATTGATCATTCTCAGTAGCGATGAGCCGTATGAGGTTTACACGGATGCATCAAGGCATGGACTTGGATGTGTGCTAATGCAACATGGACATGTGGTAGCGTACGGATCGAGACAGCTACGACTACATGAGCGAAACTATCCCACCCATGATTTGGAGCTCGCAACAGTGATTCATGTGCTGAAGAACTAGAGATGTTATTTGTATGGGGCGACATTTTAGGTTTTCTCCAACCACAAGAGTTTGAAATATTTGTTTACTTAGAGGGATTTGAACTTGAGGCAACAAAGGTGGATGGAATACATGGAGGATTATGATTTTGTGCTGCAATATTATCCCAAGAAAGCTAATGTCATTGCAGATGCGCTCAGTCAGAAGTCTTTAGGGATTCTTGCTTGTTTGGCTCTTGAAGATTGAAAGAGGGATGCAACAGTGAGTGAGTACGGGCTACAGTATCATGAAGACTATGATCGCGTTTCGGTGTACCATATGGAGACGACCCCAGCTTTTGTTTAGATGGTGAAGCAGAATCAGTGACAAGACCAGCATCTTTAGAGAATCTGGACACAAATTCAAAACGGAGAGCAGTTTGAAGAATGGAGAATACATGCGGGTGGATCATTGTACTTCAGGGAGCGTCTAGCAGTTCAAGCAATCGCAGAGGTGATGAAGGCTATAATGGACGAAGCTCATAAGTCTCAGTTCACCATTCATGTAGGAATCACGAAGATGTACCATGATCTTAAGAGGCAATATTGGTGGAGAGGTATAAAGAAGGATATTTGGGAGTACATGGCCAAATGTACGTCTGGTCTTCAAGTGAAAGCAGAGCATCAAAAGCCAGCAGGTCAGCTTCAGCCACTTCCTATTCCAGGGTGGAAATGGGAACACATCATGATGGATTTTCTTACTAGATTGCCAAGGACGGTGCAACGGCATGATGCAATTTGGGTCGTAGTCGATAGGTTAACGAAGTCAGCTTATTTCATTCTATTCAGATCAACATATTCGAGGAGGATTCTCGGGGAATTGTATCTGCAGAACATAGTAAGATTGCATGGAGTTCCTTTATCCATTACCTCAGATAGGGATAGCAGGTTTAATGCCAAGTACTAGAGGAGCTTTCAGGAGGCTATGGGTATAGATTTGAACTTCAGCACGGCATTTCATCCTCAAACCGATGGGCAATTTGAGTGAGTTATTCAGATTCTCGAAGACATGTTGCATGCGTGGGCATTAGACTTCGACGGAAACTGGAAAAAGTACTTACATCTGGTAGAGTTTGCGTACAACAATAGCTATCAATCGAGTATTGGTATGGCACCATTCGAAGTGCTATATGGGCGACCATGTCGATCGCTGGTGTGTTGGGCCGAACCAAAAGATAGAGTTATTCTTAGGCCAGATGAGATTTGCGATAGCAATGGGAAGATCGTCGTGATTCGACACCGATTGAAAGCAGCTTAGAGTCGACAGAAGAGTTATACAAATAGAAGACATCGACTCTTGGAATTCGAAGTTGGAGACTTTGTACTCTTGAAGGTATCTCCTTGCAAAGGCATTTCGTGATTCGAAGTAAAAGGAAAACTCACGCCAAGATATGTTGGACCGTTCAAGATTACTCAACGCGTGGGTGTGGTTGCTTATCGACTCAACATTCCTCTGGAACTTTTGCATGTTCACGATGTATTCCATGTGTCGATGCTTCGAAAGTGTCCACCTAAGCAGGATAAGATCGTTTCATTCCAAGACGTACAGATTCAGGAAGATATGACGCATGAAGAAGTGCCGATCTAGATCATCGATCGTAAAGTGATTAGTTTACACCATCATGAGATTCCATTAGTTAAGGTCGTGTGGCAGCATCACAGGGTTGATGAAGCCACTTGGGAATTAGAGTCGAGTATGCAGGAGTTGTATCCGTATTTGTTTTGTTTTTGAATCGATTTGTGAATTTTGAGGATGAAATTTATTTTAGGGGTGGAGAGTTGTAACGCCCCGAAAATAATTAAGAGTTGTTAGTGTGTTAAATGGTAGATTAGTGTGCCATAATGAATATTTTAAACTTAATTTGATCATTTTGTGAAGTTTCTAAATTAATGTTATTTTCGATTCTTTTAATAACTTTTAGTTACTCTTAATTATTTTTAATTGTTATTTTAAATACTGAAATAAAACAACTTGTCAAATGACCAACACGTCCCACTTTGGAAAACTATGTGTGGGACGTGGTATTGAAAACTGCTTCCCTTCTCTTTATAAAAACCCCACTCTCTCTCTCTTTCTCTCATTCTCGTCACTCTCCCTCTCTCTTTCTCTCTCTCACAGTTTCTCTCCTTCTCTCTCATTCTCTCTCAAAAATTTTGAAACAAAATTCAATTTCAAGCTTTGGGTTAGTGGATTGAAGGCTCGGGAATGTGATTGAGTAACCATCAACTCAATTCAAAGCTTAATCCAAGGTTAGTTTTTAAATTTTCAAAACTTTTTAAATTTTTCAATTTTTCTTGCATTTCAAAATCTAAGGCTTTCTAAGCTTAGAAAACCTTCAATCTAGGTTAGATGAACTTAGAATAACTAGAATACAAGCTATGTTTTATCAAAAATGGATTTAAATCAAGATTTTTCATTTTTATCCATTTTTCTCTATTTTTGGATTTATTTGAAAAGTTCATTTAAAACTTGTCTTAAAGCATTAAAAAGTAATCTACTATGTTTTTCTATCAATTATGATCATTACCCATGCTTGAGAATTGAGAAAACAAGTTAGAATTGAAGATTTGGGCTTGGGGAGGCCGAGACCCGTGCTTGAAAAATTCTATAATTTTTTCAGATCGACAGACCGAACTTCGTGTTCGACAAGCCAGATTCATGTGTTCGGCAGGCCGGATTCATCCGACCGACAGGCCAACCTGGAAAAGTTTGGCCGACCAGACTTGGTTTTCTGGCAAGCCGAATAGTGCAGTTCAGTAGGCCAAACTAGGGCAACCGGCAAGGCGATCGGACATGGTGAAATTTTGTAATTTTTCACCCGTTTTCATCGTTTTGAACCCTGATTTAAATTTCAACTTTGTAAAATGATTTTATAAACTTAAATGGCACACTACGACACCATGAGATGATTTAGTAACATAGAATATCTCACGCTAGATATTAATAGATCTAGTTTCCATTTAAGGTTATAAGTGGATCTGCGGAGCTAACGTATAGCAGACCGGGATTACGGTGTAGGATACTGACACGAGTATCAAGGTAGGACTTCTACCCCTTTTCTTTGGTAACCTGATTTTAAAATGATTTTGGCCTAAAAGGGATTTTTATCAAAATGTTTTCAATAACTGATTGAAAGAGTATTTTTATTGAATGTTTCTACAAACAGTAGATTGAGGTGGTTTTCACAATAAACCTCATAATGAATGTAAATGACATATTTGGTAAAAAGAGATCTTAATAATCATGAAAAGATATATAAATATACATATATATATATATTTGGGGCATGATGCCATATCAGAGATCGGATCGTGTAGTACGTGACCTTGGGGGCAGGTCCCGAAACCCAACTAGGCCACTACGGTGGTGATTTACATATGGTTTGCCTAGGAAAAGGAAATGTTATTCTTTTTGGTCGACCTATAAAATTGTTTTGGTAAGATAAATCTTTATTGCATTCTTATTTACATATTTGTTTAATGAAATTTCTTTTAAAATTAATGTTTTAAATAAATAGTCTTACTGAGCCTTTCGCTCACGTTTTATTTGTTTTAAAATCTTGCCCCTTAGGTTGATGTTAGCTTAGGATCAGAGAAGAGTCCATTGACCGGACTTGCGACCAGTAGAAGATTTGGGTAGGTTGTAGAATAAACAATTCAAGGCATGTATAATTCTTAACTATCCCTTTTATTCTAGACTGTGGTTGTAATTTAATATTGTCAGTACTATATGTGTGCATAAGATGTGGGTCAGTAGGACCCATTCTCGCCTCACATTCTATTTTGTTATTTTATCATCTCCTTATCGCTTGTTTTATTCCATTTATTTTCTTTGTTCGAATATTATAACTGCTCCCTTTAAATAAACGATTTTAAAATAATCACATTTTTATTTATAAATTTAATTCTAAAACCCAGTTTTTAACTAAATTTCTGTTTAATTAACTTAATTAATCTACCACGTCAACTCCCGTACTCTGGGGCATGACAACATCTAATATCAACTGATGCAGTAGAAGCGTAACAAAATCGAAAAATAAAAGATAAACTCCTAGAATTTGTTGATTCTATTAGAATGCTAGAAAACCCATTGATTCTCTACAAACACTGGAAGATTGGACTTCTCTAGACCTATTAATTCACTCAAAATACCACGATAATAAGCATCAATCACTTGTTGATTCTAAAAAAATACTGAGAACATTGGAAAAATAAAAAAAGTAAACACACTAATTTCATTAATAAAAATTCCATCTCTCATTTCATGTGATGGGACTAACATATTTATAGCCTAAATTATCCCAAGCAGTAATGAGAAACTTTAAATAAATTTAGAAAAAAAAAATTCTAAAAATTAGAAAATAAATAGGAAACTAACTATTCTACAATTGAAAATCAAAATTAAGAAAACTAAATGGTTTTAAAATTTGGAAATATCCTTATGTCTAGAAGGGAAACAAACAAATAATTAAAAGTGCTTAAAACTCGAAAATACCCATTTGTGACTATCAAAGTCCATAAATCAGAATTGAGGTAAATTCTACTGGGGCTCAAATCCAACATGGACTTGATTCTTACTTGTTCCCGAGAAAACATTTTTAACACACCTGCCTTAAAAGTATTCCTAAATGTCAAATTGATTTCTTGATGCAAATATTGAAAAGTGGCCCTAACAGCTTCATATTTGACTAAGGAAAAAGGAAGATCTTGCAAAATGATTGTTGTTATATCAACTCAATAAAATGTTCAGGATCAAACCTCTTTGCACTCAATGCCACAGACCATTTGTCTTGCATTAGTAATAATTGGCCAACATCGCATGTGTCTCTACGTTGACATGTTTCCATGTGATGCTGCATGCTTCCAATCTCATGCTTGATATTTGCTTATACACCACATCACACTGTAAACATTTGGCTCTAAGAATCCCGTCTGCACCCACTCAAAGCTTATAATAATACAACCAAACAATAGAAGTAAGTCTCCTTTTGCATTTATGGTGTGATAGATCATTAGGCACATTTAGAGGGTCATTGGAAATAGCAATAGTGCTCCTTGACCTAGATTCACTTCAAGACCTTCATTTATTGGAGGATCCATCTAAAAAAAGAGCAAAAAACAAAAAAAACAATTAAGAACCAAACACCAAAAAACCATGATGTAAAATATGACAATAAATATCAACTCCTAATCAAAATTATTCAGATATGATCAAAAAAGAAAGAAAGAAAGTGCAGCGAAATAAAAAAAAAAAACAAAACAAAACAAAAAAAACAAAAACAAAAACCAAAACAACAAGACAAAAACAAAAACAAAATAACATATTAACGGCATCATCTCATGACTTGCTTATGAAAATACACGAAACCCCTTTTTTTCTCCATAAATCTATCAATCTAGCCAGCTCTTTCACTGCCCCATACATTTTGAAATGTCACTACTCTTTTGTAGCCTTCTATACTGTGTGTTATCTCACTTGAGGAAAGAACCAAAGAAAGTAAAAATCTATGCAGAAGTATCTAAATATATTATAGGCAAACTAACCATGAAACTTCAAGATATAAAATAAACATGTACATGTATGATATGATCATATAACAAATAATGTAGAAAAGGCAAAGGACTTTGAGTGCAGATCGAAAGCCAAAAATCAGAAATTTTTATTTTTGGTATAACAAAAATCAGAGATTTATTATAAACAAAAAACATTGTTATGGTTATAAGTCCATGAGCCTATAAGAATATAAAATCAGCACACGCGTGCGCGTGCACACACATATATATACTAGAGAAATAATATTGCAAAAACCACATTGCAAAAACAAACGAAACTGGAGAAAAGAGGTCAAAATAAAATTGAAAGGACAAACGATAGTAGAGAAAAGTGAGCAAAAATAAAATTGCAAAGCCAGACGTAATTGGAGAAAAGTGGGCAAAAACCATATCAACTGTTGATCATTTCTGAAATGCCAAAATTGAAGACCAAGTATTCGAAATAGAAATCGGTAAACAACTCCTAATCAGTAGATAGTAAAAAAACCAGACATTGTCAAACATTATAAATGATGACGATTTTTGTGCGTACAATTGGACGTGGTCGTTGTAAAAATTGTAGTATACTGAAGAACAGATATCGATCCTACAAGGATTGTGTAATTTTTGGTAATTTACCAATTTTGATTCTAACTCTAAAATTAATTGAATTATTAGGGGCTTTTGTTTTTAAACTAAAATTAAATTAAAATTAAAAAAGGCTAAAATGGAAATTTATTTAGATGTAACTATAAAAATGTTAGGACTTACAATTTCATAAAAATTAATCCGATCCTATTCAGTCAGGGTGATTTTCTCATACTATAATGATAAAAAATTTCTATTTTATATAATGCTCTCTTCTAAGTTACGCAAAAAATATCGTCAAATTGCTAGCTCACTATATTCTTATATGTGCCGTAGCTAATTGAGTAGCTCTAGAAGCATGTGTAAAAGCTCATAATGAGGGACATAATCTTGCTCATGAGGGTAATGAAATTATTCATGAGACTAATAAATGGAGTCCTGAACTAGCTGTTGCTTGTGAAGTGTGGAAGGAAATCAAATTTGAGTTCAAAGCAATAGATACTTTGTAATCCAGCAATTACTTATACAACAATCAAGAATTCATTATGATCTTCACATTTTTATTTAGTGATCACATAAAGCATGCAAGTATATTCCTATCTCACATGCAATCTACGATATCCTAAACATGTTCCTAAATTATAAATTTCCCTTCAGTCTTATTATGATATATTTTATCATCCAACTTATGGCTAGTAAATCAGAAGCATTAATTCTAGTGTAAAATAATCAACAATAATATGAGGTTCACAAAAATATAATTTAACTAAATAAAATGTTTATAATTTACATCATAATCCCAATAAAAAAAAATTAGAACATACAAACAATAAACATCACAAATATTGACATTAAATAAACACTAAAATAATATAAAGAGAGTCTAGAAAATTGACTTGGAATTTTTAGACAGTTTTGACGGGTCCACCTCTTTATATATGATACTCTCTAACTCTCACATAGTATTAATATTTAACAATCAAAATACCCTCACTTCTCACACTCTCACATAGTATTAAAATTTAACAATCAAAATGCCCTCACAATATTATAAAAGTATTTTACAAAATATTATTTCAAACAAAACTAAAACTAAAAATAAAAATAAAAAATAAAAAACAAAAAACAAAAAGCAAAACAAAAACACTAAAAAAAATTCGAGGCTAAGACTACCAATTCTCCTCCACCAATTGAGGCAAAAATGCCTCTTAAATGGGCAAAAACAATCAGAGCCAGTGAGGGTGGTGCACGGACCAGACATTATTGGATTATTCAATACGCGATCATGGCTGTACACCAGAGGAAAATGGCGGGCCAGCGTTGGTGCAATTCACTCATTGTATTAGTCGTCGGTAAGCTAAATATATGGCTAGGATCGAAAAACATACATCGGATCTCAATTGCTGACAGAGGACTGCGTAGCCACATGAAGTAGGACCCATGTGTCGACTACCATCACGCTCGGGTGCAACACGGAAGCCAATGGCAACCTACCACGTTGCTGCACGTGTCCCACAGATGCTAATTGAGCTACGGACTGGTATTTGACTGGGAATCAGAACGCGCCACGTGTGCTTGCTAGTCTGACTGCCGACTTTACTTTTTGCTTGACCTCATACAAAGAAGAAAACCGAAGACTAAAAGCAAATAAAAAATACAAACTTTTAGTTGATGCATTGAAAGCATGTCTCTAAGATTTTGCAGATTGCATGGCTGAAAAAAAATTCAAAACATTATGGATGTGTATAATTATAATACAAATGTTAACCCTCTCTTACTTAGCTCCTCTAAATGTGTGTATGATTAATCATTTACACTTAGCTAATGTAACCTAAATTAGTTTATGCAAATTAGTGATTAGAAACAAGTTTAAGCGTAAAATTTTTGAAACTCTATAAGCTTACCTTTCATATCTCCCTCCATTAATGTAAACTAACAAAATATTAACGATCAATAGGATTTTTATAAGGTTGTAATGTATAACTTGGGTAATGGGTCAGATATTTAGATGGAAGTATAAGGTTCAAATCATCCATAAAACAAGCATTCGTTCATAGACCCAAAAGAGCATAAATCAACTTCCCATTTACAGAACAACCCCCAAACTTGAAAATTGCTATCTTCTTATGTCATCCATTTTTTTTCTTATTTTTTTTCTTTTTATAAGCATTTTTTTACTTGACATTATAATTTACAATGAAAATACAAATAATACAAAACAAAAAAACATAATTAATGACATTAAATGACAACATAAACTTACTCACAATGCCACCCTTCCTCCCATATACAAATAGACTTCAAAATAAATTACAGATTCATAATCAACATGACTTATAGGAAATGGACAAAAAAATAAATAAAAGCCAAGTTAAAATTTGTGGTTGATAAAGAAAAGGGAAAATAAGACTCAATCAGGTGACTAGGGATAAAATTTGTATACTTGTAGCTTAGAAAGCCTCAAACGATCCAAAGATGGCTTAATTTAAGTCCCCAATATCATGCAGCTTAGGATTTTGCCTCGAGAGATAATCGAACAAGTTCTAAAGTTTAAAAAGGTAAAAAGTTTAAAGAGTTATTGAATTATGTAAACATTCTCTAAATATGTAAACAACTAAGTGATCATTATTAAGTGCATTAAGTGTTTGGAGGAATCATACATAAAATAGAACTAGCATATAAATTAAACTTATATATAGAAATAATGTTTAGCATTTTTTTAGGAGCTGTACACATTTAAGAACAGATTCTATCATAGGCCTTAGACATCAACTCAAAACAAATGCTTAAAAACATAACATAAATATATATTTTAAGAAAAATTAAATAAAAAGGCTGAGAAAATTTTAAAATTTTTGAAATTTTTAGTGCCATACTTCCAAACTTAAACTAAACAATGTCCTTAATGTTTAAAAAATAAAAGAAAAGATAAAGAAACAGAGGACATATCTAATCGATGGAGGCTCTAACATTTTTCATTTTTCTATTTTTTATTTCTAATTTTATTTTTTTAAATATTTTTCACTGACAGATGCAAATTTTAATACACAATAGAATAAAATATATTATAGACATGATAAGAGCATGTTTTGAAAGTGCAAAATGCTTTGTATATCTATCATCCCAATCAAGTATGCATGCATACACACAGAAATTACAAAATAAAGAACTGAAGCATCATTAAATTATAGATTCAGACCTAAATAAGATGCGATTCAAGATTACTAGTTACTCGATAGTAGGATGCATTCTAACACCAGGAACAATGAATTTAAAGGTTTTAACAACAACATGCCACAAAACTATTAACATGACACACACATCGCTTGATTTTTGATTTTTTAAAGATATAAACAAACTATCTAACAACAAAATAAAGAAAGACAGAGACAAAAAACAACATCACCTAGAGAAGAGTAGTTATTAAAGACTAAAAAGCAAATATAAACATGTTGTGAGCAAAACTAAGAGACTACAGGTGGAGGCTTAGATCCAACGGTCGATTCCTGTTGCCTTTGTCCCAATCTGATCTCGAAGTTGTAGTATTGAATTATAAATAAATGATCTATATCTTGTCCCACATTTCCTTGGCAGTTGGAATGGTGACAAAGATCAGTCTTCTAGTTTGTACAATGAAGTTTTCATCCACAATCTGGTCTAAAAACTTTAACAAACCATCATAAAGGCCATTTACATTTAAAAGTCCTAAAGGCTTGGAATGGAGACTCAATAAGTTCCCACTAGCAATTACAAACATTTCTTCAAGGGTGCTTATAACACCAGGTAGAGTTATGAATGCATCAACTATAGTTACGATAGTTTCTATATGCTCACATATGTGTGTAACTCTTTTTTCTTCACCTGAGGTCTTCTCATAAAGATAACCCTTAGCTAGAACATTAGTGATAATCCCTAGGACTAATGCACTACTAAAGTGAACTCTGTAGTAACACTACCCATTAATCTTAAGCTACCTTCTCCATACATTAAGTTAATCTTCCTTCACGCAAAAACATGTCATAAGTTTTCTACGGTCTCTAAGTATATTTTATTTTTAACAGAACTAGAACCACAGAAGACACAGATAATTTTGATTTTCCAAGATGAGTAGGAGGAAGACATGTTTGGTTCTATGACTAGTTGACTCTTTTTTTTAATATTTGATTTTTTTGGGTTTTTGGTTTTTATTCTAAGTCCACTTTGCCTAAATCTGGGTCCTAAAAAGTATCTTAAAGAAGAAGAAGGAGTGTTTGAGGATGAATGGTTAGGACAGGGTTGGTGATGTCAAGTTAATTAAAAAAATCCAAGCAAAATATGTACAGGTAAGAATTTAAGACAAGTTAGACAAGTCAAAGCAAATTTGAGCATATTTGAAAATTAGACACACAATCAGACTGACTTTTGAAAAATGAAACCTTAACTATACAATTTTTGACAATTTGAGAACAAAAAGACAAAAAATCGACAAACAACACTATATTCTATTTGACAAAATAAAACAAATCTAGAAAAATCTGCAAAAGACAAAACAATTGGTATACTATAAATCTTTAGGAAAACACTACACAAATCTAGAAAAATTAGACAAGATCTAAAAATTTTCAAACTAACTACAAGAACAAACATGTGATGCGTCTGACAATATAATAGATTTAAAAGAAAATAATGAAATAAAAATAAACGTATAAATTTAACAATTACTCCAGCAATTAAAAAAACAACAAACACACTCAACTAGACAAATTTTTTTTGTGTTGAAAACTTGTTCAAGAATAAACATAACCGCTTTTGAAAGCTTATGTTCATTAGAATATGTTTCTATAGAGTCTCCATACATTATGATGATTTTTCATTTAAAATTCATAATCAAATATTGAGTCAATTTTTAACTTTTTTTAATTAAGAATAACCACACCAAATTGATTTTTATATGGATCGAGGATTTGCTTCCTATCTAGCTTTCTTATAAACTGACAAACAGGATATTTTTTGCTAGATTCCCAAGGCGTTGTCTTTTTGCATGAAATTTGAGCCAAAGTTTAGCAATCGCACTGTGGACATATCCACTAGGATGGTTTTTTAGAGAAGCTTTGAGGTCTTCTAAGTTTTCTTTTAAAAGTTTATCCTCACAAAAGTGGATCTTGTCTTCTTTTTTGGTTGACACAAATCCAAAAATTGGAAACTTACCTCACAAATCTGTTGAGCACACTTGTTGCATCTTGATTCAATGGAATGAGCTCTTCTTTTGAACCATAACTCTTACCTATACCTAGAAGGTTAGTGTTATGCTCAAAGTCACTCGAACGTATTTTACACTTGATTAGCATCTTGACATCATTAGAATTGCTAAATCACATAAGAACCTAAAGTATGGTGACTCTAGACTTGTGTTTCTTTCTAAAAGTCTTCTAAGAAACAAATAGGAAATATTTTCTCAAGTGTTAGTACTTTGGATCCATGGAAAAAGAAGAAAAAAGAAGAACAGAAACAAAGAAAGAAAGAAGAAGGTGGAAGATTTGAAGGTGGTTTTCTAGGTTTTGAGGATGGATGAGGGATTCTAGGTGGGAATTGAGAAGAATCAAGGAGGGATCTAGAAAGAAATATGGAAAATTTAAGAAGAATAAATGAGAAAGAAATGAAGAACTTCAAATGTTTTTTAGAGATAAGGGAGATGTTTTGGGTTTTAAAGAGAGAGAGAAAAACTTAGAGAGAGAATGAATTCAAAGAACTGACTCTCGATACACAATGATAGTATTTATAAATAAGGAATGGCCACTGTATAGGACACATATAAAGGCCACATGTGAAGGCTGAGTTATTTTATATTTATTCATTTATATTTTCTTGTCTTTGGACCGAACTAAATTGGGCCAAATCAAGCCAAAAATTTTCTAAGTTGTATTGGGCTTACACGTTCTATACTAGGCTTGACATCTTAGGCCGAGAAAATTGATGAACCCAAAATGAAAGCCCAATTTCATATTTGGCCCATTTTTCTTTTGAATTAAAAAATATAAAAATAAAAATAAAAAACAAAAATAAAAATAATCTTATGTGATTTGACTGAGTACATATTGAGCATACTCCCAAACTTAAATTCTAAACTAGTGTCATGGGGTTGGTTAGGTTTGGACTAGCCTTACAAGATTTGTATTGGGCCTTAAATTGGTCTGGGCCTAAATGTCTTGAATTGATGTGACACCTGTTATTTTTCTGACGGATATTATGGTAATTAAATTAATTACTTGTGTGCTAATTAAAAATTTATTTCACTTAAAATCTATTTCACAATATTTATTTCTACTTATTTTTAGAATTTCCTAAAATTTCCTATACTTATTTAGTATATTTACTAAAATACCATGGTAGACCCTCTTTTATTGTCTTTATCGTGTGATGATTAAAAAGAAAATAAATTGGCAAATAAAGAGAAGATAAGACTTGAATCAAACAAGTCATATGTCTTAGTTCCCTACAAAGGCCTTATCCCCTTTCTTTTCTTTCTTTTTCAGAGTCTCCCAATAAGACTATTCACTTATATGCCCAAAGTCATCAACTTCTAAAACATATCGGACAACTCATTTTCCCCTACATTTCACACCACTCACCCTTTCTCTCCCTCTTTTTATTTTGTCTCTCTCCTTCACCTTCTTAATTTGATCAAAAAGTTTCATCTCAACTTAAGATCTCTTTTTTCAAGCAAAGAGTCAAGCCTAATAACAATTTCTCAAGGAAACGAGGTAAAGTTTCTAATCAAAAACCCACATTCTTCTCTGTCTTCCATTTATTCCAAGTTACTATGTTTAGATTATGTAATTTTTTTTATTTTGTGATCTGGGCTTGTGCTTTTATATACATACAAATTGAATTGTGTTTGTTTTAAGTTTGAACAATTTCCTATTTAGATCATGTTTTTGTAAAGTTATGTTAAAGTCAATGTTTGAGAATTTTCAAACATGTTTTACGCCTAAAAAATTTGGGGAAAAAGATTTATGTGTTTTATTGGCATAATAATCTATGGTTTTTATGTATTTTTCATGTTTTGAGATTTGTTAAAATAGGTCGGACTGAGCTTTGAAGCTCAAAATCTTTAAAAATAAAAAACTAGAGTTTTCAAGATTTTGCCTCGGGCAACAGGCCGAGCTTAATCTACAGGCCGATCGGATAATCCAAATTCATATGTTTTCATCGTTTTGTGTTACAAAATATTTCAAGGATTTCATATAAATGATTATGGCATACTAATAAGAATAGATGATAAATTGGTATGATTAGGGAATAGGAATTTTAGTTAAAGTATGGTTTTTTTATACGTCGAAGGATAATGGAGTACTTGGAGCTTACATGGTGAGCTTGTTATTATGAGCTGGATGTTATCAACAGGGTAATTTGCGAAGTAGGGATTCTATTACTTATATTTGTTGAGGTTTTGATAAATTAAAATTTGGTTGTTTTATGTTACAAGATATGTAGATGATATTTTGAATGTATATGATTATATCTATAATATGATGATGTGAAACTCGTCCTATATTGTACAGCGAGCAACATAATGAATTGACACATGTTGTTATAAATTGAGAAGCATAGTTAGAAAAACTGACTCTATAAATAATGATTGAACATAGAGAAATAGTGAGGCGTCAAGAGGGCGGCGGTTACATTCTTGGGCATGAATACCCTAAAAGGTAAAATATGGGGGAGGTGATGACGCTTCCTTAAGTCGAAAGTCTCAAAACACACTATACAGGAATTGACTTGGTGAAGACTCGGAGCTTGATATCCCCTCACCGGAACACCCTTGGAATGTTTGGAGGGTGATCAAGCGCGCTTAATTGGGTTTTGTTGTGTCGAGTGATATGATATTCTATTGCACAGTGGATACAGATGAGCATAATTGAATCCTAAATTGATATTTATATATATATATGTATGGAACTTGATAAGAATGATCATAAGATATCTACCAGAATTGAACATGATAAAATTGATGAATAATGATAAGAATTAACTGACCATGCAGGTTTTAATGTGGTAAGGATAAAAACTTAAAGGTGTGTAATGGTTTTTCCTACTGAGCATATTGTTGCTCATTCCCTCATATTTTTATCTTTTCAGGACTCACAATGTATGAGGTGGTGACAAGATACATAGTTGAATAAGCTATATAGCTGTAGTATGATGGAATTATATCATTTGTTGAGAATGTTCTTCATGGAAATGTATTGATTGTTACTTTCTGTGACTGTATTAAGATATGTTGAGGGTTGAAATGATGATTACGATAGTTTTATATTATTAAATTTAAGGTGATATATTAAATTGTAGTTTAATTATCGTTTATATTTTTATTTTTGATTTGAGAGTTTTCATTTAAGTTCTAGGCAACCTTATTTTTGAAGTTTTACTTTTATTTCTGATTTTTATTTTAATTCATTAAAAACTGTTAACCCCCATATAGGGCGTTATAGAATTTTTGGTATCAGAGCCTCAGTTCGGTTAACCTAGGGAGTGTAGCACAACTTTAAAATTTTGTTTTTGAGATGGTTTTGACGTTGAATTTTCATTGTCATCATCAAAATGAACCTTTAGGTTGATTTATATAGTCCAGAAGGATGTAAAATGGAAAGGTCCTAGAGTGAAAATATTAACGGTCATGTAAGTACGATAATTATATAAAAGAAAAGTATTAATAGTTATGAGGGAATGATAATTATATGGAATGGGTTTATAAGTAGAATACTTATGAGAGGTTCGTATAATACTAGGATCTATAACAATATCTTATTCGTATAGAATGATGAGAAATTTGTGTAGATATGAGGATTGAAGAGCCTTTTATTTCGTGAAAAACAATAACAAATATAAGGCTTAATTTGTTGATTTCAAAGTTTGGCATAAATGTGTCAATTTTTTCGTAATTGATTCAAACCTAAGTAGTGATTATGTGTGGATTCAGGGAAGAACATAAGTGTCAATAACTTTTTTTGAAAGTTCTATTTACTTGAGGAATATGAGATAAGTTAGGAATCCATGGTATTGAATTTTGAGTAAGATAAACATTAGACTTTTGATCTGTTAAGATTGTGTAAAGGCAAGAATGCATGAATTTCAAGGTTGGAATATTTTGTTGCGTACATTGTATTTAAGTGTATCAATGAATCTTTATAAATAGATGCAATGTGAAAATGACCAATAGGAGTTTCCTTAGGTAAATCATAATACTGAAGGCACCTATAATAATTTTGGATAATTATGATGAAAGGTTTAACTTCTAAATGTTTAGATGTGAATATTGTGGTTACTTGGGGTTTTGTTATATGAGAAAATTAAAGATTGTATAAGTGGGATTCTGAGGATAGTAGATGTCCTTAAGTAATAACGTTAATGGTCTTTGCTCTTTGACATGGTTTATGTTAGAAGACAGAAAATATATTGATTTTAAGACTAGTTACATTCAAAACTCTTGGTAGTATTAATAATAGATCTATATTAATGGACACTGAGTAGTAAGGATAAGATTGGAGTGTCTGCATTATTCAATAATGTTTTGATTAAAACAAATTATTTAAGTTACAAGAGGATTTCATTGTTATGAAATGATTTGGATAACATTTAGAGGAACTTATAATTTTTATTAAATTGGGTTTTGTCATTTATTTTGGTTAATTGTGCTTTAAGTGGCCTTCAAATTGGGCTTAAGATTTGTATAAGTTGAGTTTTAATTTCATGCTTGTTATTTAACTCGTTCCAAATGTGTTACGGCCCGAAACAACTCGATCCATCTTAGTTTAGAACATTTGAGCCTAGTCTAAATCCTAAAACAGCTCGATCCACATTGTCATTTGTACATGGTCTCTAGACATGTTATTTACAGTGGTTTAATCATTGTCTATATATACATCTACTATGCATAGGAGCTTATTTCTTCGAGCTCACACTCTCTCTCTTAATTTGTTTCTCTCTCTAAATCGTAAATCCTCTTCCTTCTCTCTAGAACTTCTTCTTTCTCTCTAAAAGAAGAAGGAATTTTAGGATTTTGCAACTTACTGTCTCAATTTGTCCTTTTTATTTACTCTTCTTTCATCTCATCATGGACCCAAAGTACTAACACTTGAGAAAGTATTTCCTATCATTCTCACAAAAGATTCTCAGAAAGAAATACAAGGCTAGGATCACTCGATTGTGGATTCTTATGCGTTTTGGCATCCCTTATGATATGAGAATGTTGATAGAGGAGAAGATCCATCCTAGCGACTTTAGTCAAGATGTCGGTTTACCAAGAATGGGTACCAGTCGTAGTGCAATGAAAGGAAGAGCTCGTGCTATCGTGCTAACTTATGACAAATGTAGAAGACAAAATTGTAATAGTAAATGTACTTTACCTGGTTATATGTCTACAAATAGAGAGGATAAAATAAGGTTTTGCAAGGATAGACTTCCAAAGGAGAACTTGGATAGCATCCATCCTTCTCTTCATGGCCATCCTAGTGGATATATTCAAGAAGCTATTTTTAAACTTTGGCCTAAATTCCATGTAGAAGGACAACGCCTCTAGAATATGAAATTTCTAGATCCTGTTTGCTAAGCCATAAGAAAACTGGATAGGGAATAAGTCATCGCTCTATAAAGGTTGTTAAGTCTTTGTTGTTTGAAATCATTTCAGTTAGTATTTAATAATCTGTGTCATTCTTTTATCAAAATATTTGCTTTTGTGTCCAAAATAATTGCAGTTGTTAGATTAATACAGTAAGTGTTAGTGTCTTATTTGATTTATGGTTTTTTTTAATATATATATATATATATAAAATAAAATATATTATCTTATCAGACACATCACATGCGGTACTATAACATATTTAAATCTTTGAAACTTATCCTGATATTTCGAGATTGGTGTCTCAAATTTCAAAAGTTCTATTATAGTTTGTCGTTTATATTGATTTTCTAGATTCAGTATACATTTGTCAAAAGTTATACAATACGTGTCTAAATTTTTTCAAAAAGAAATTCAGACTTTCCATAAACTTTCAATTGCTTTTTCTGACTGTCTTACTTGCACAATATTTTGTTTAAATCTTTAGATTATCTTTTTGTTACCTACTTGTCTGTCTTTTTAGTCCTTTTACATATTTCTCATCCTTAAAATCTCAAGTAGAACCCTGAGTTTAAATGGGGCAGACATAAAGCAATCACTTATATAAACTAAATATATCTATCTCCCAGTCCACCAAGGAAATAAAGAATGTTTGTGTCTTTTGTGGTTCCATCCCAGGAAAAAATAAAGTCTATCTAGAAGCTGCAAGACACTTAGGGCAAGCCTTAGTACGCAGAAAGATTAACTTGACCTATCGAGGTGGTACGTTAGGATCAATGGAAAATGTGGCAACAATAGCTAAGTCTAATGGTGTCGAAGTCTTGGGGATTATTCCTGAACTCCTAGCTAAAAGCAGCCTTTGTGGAAAAACAATAGGTAGGGAGAAAAGAGTTTTGGACACCCTTGAAGGTCATAAAGTCATGATTTATAATTCTGATGCTTTTATAGCATTACCATGTGGCCTAGGTAGCATTGAGGAAATATTCGTAGTTGCTAGTAGACAATTATTGAGCTTTCATTCTAAACCCTTGGGACTTTTAAATATAAATGGTTTTTATGATGATCTATTAAAATTTTTAGATTACGCTGTGGGAGAAAACTTCATTGTAGAATTAGGGAGACAAATCTTTATTACGGGCTCAACAGCCGAGGAATTGTTAGATAAGATGCAAATCATCCATCCGGAGTCTGATATTACAACGCCCAAGCTTAGATGGGGGAAGGAAACCTAAAAGTAGCCATTTGATTTCAATCTCAGTCTGTAATCTTTTGGTTTTACTCATGGCGTGTGCGTTCGTGTTTCATGTGTTACGAATAACCGTTTTTCCTCACACTTTGTATTTCTTATGGTATGTTGTTGTTAAAATCTTTAGATTCATTGACCCTAATGCCAGGATGGCTGATGATATTGAGAACTTGATGCTCTCGAAATGTATCATATTTAAGGTCCGATCTTTTATTTATCGATGTTTTTTGTATTCTCTAAACATGCATGATGTGGATAGCTGGTATACGGAGTATTTTGTACTCTCAAAATGTATCCGTATCATGTTTGTAATGTGTAGTACTCTGTTAATGTTTTGTGAAAGTACCAAAGTCAGTTGTAGGGATACACCATAGGAAATATGAGTATGATATTTGGGTTGAACATTTGTGTCATAAAGGTAGTTGTTTAATGAAGAATATGTTGAGTTTGTTTATAACTACAAGATTCCATCTAATATCTCTATGTATAAGTTTAATGTATGGTATGAAATGGAAGTGTTTGTGTCATATGTTTCATGATTATGTATTAGTTTATTAGTTGGAATATGAAATCAACCATTCTTGACTTTTCCTTACTCAGAAAGGAAAAGGAACCCAAAGACGAAGTATATAGAATTTCTTTAGCAATCTCCTTAGTGTAATTGTAAATCACAATCCATGGATAGTGAAGGACTGGAAAATTGGTATGATCACTATGTGTGCTTTTCTAATCAGATTCCTAAACTATTATACGGTGTTACAAGTTGGAACCTGTAAGAAATACTCTTGTTGAGGGATTTGATATTTAGACTATAATTGATATCCCAAGCCAATGAATAGAAACATGATGACCCATATTTGGAGATAAAATAACATAAAGGGTGTAGAGTTGAAAGCGGAATCATTATAGAATTGTGAATTACTAGTATAGTTAGATTTGAAATTTCGAGGAAGAAATTTCTTTAAGGGGATAGAGCTATGACACCCATCATTTTCTTAACGGGTATTATGGCAATTAAATTAATTATTTGTGTGTCAATTAAAAATTTGTTTCATTTAAAATCCATTTCATGATATTTATTTCTACTTATTTTTATAATTTTCTAAAATTCTTATACTTATTTAGTATATTTACTAAAATGCCATGGCAGACCCTCTTTTATTGTCTTTCTCGTGTAATGATTAAAAAGAAATAAATAAGCAAACAAAGAGAAGATAAGACTTGAATCAAATAAGTCATATGTCTTAGTTCCCCACAAAGGCCTTATCTCTTTTCCTTTATTTCTTTTTCTAAGTCTCTTAATAAGACTATTCACTTATATGCCCAAAGTCACCAACTCCTAAAACATATCAGACAACTCATTTTCCCCCACATTTCACACCACTCACCCTTTCTCTCCCTCTTTTTATTTCGTCTCTCTCCTTCACCTTCTTAATTTGATCCAAAAGTTCCATCTCAATTTAGGATCTCTTTTCTCAAGTAAAGAGTCAAGCCTAATAACAATTTCTCAAGGAAACAAGGTAGAGTTTTTAACAAAACCTAAATTCTTCTCTTCCTTCCCTTTATTCCAAGTTACTATGTTTAGATTATGTAATTGTTTTTGTTTATTTCATGGTAGGGGCTTGTGCTTTTATATACGTGCAAATTGAATTGTGTTTGTTTTGAGTTTGAACAATTTCCTATTTAGATCATGTTTTTGTAAAGTTCTGTTAAAGTTAAGGTTTAAGAATTTTTGAACATGTTTTATGCATAAAAAATTTAGGGAAAAAGATTTACGTGTTTTATTGGCATGATAATCTATGGTTTCTGTGTATTTTTCATGTTTTGGGATTTGTTAAAACAGGTTAGACTGAGCTTTAAAGCTCAAAATCTTTAAAAATAAAAAACTAGAGTTTTCTAGATTTTGTCTCGGGTAACAGGCAGAGCTTAATTGGCAGGCCGATTGGATAATCCAAATTCATATGTTTCTATCGTTTTGTGTTACAAAATGTTCCAAGGATTTCATATAAATGATTATTGCACGCTAATAAGAATAGATGATAAATTGGTATGATTAGGGAATAGGAATTTTAGTTAAAGTATGGTTATTTTATACGTCGTAGGATGATGGAGTACTTGGAGCTTATGTGGTGAGCTTGTTATTGTGAGCTAGAAGTTATCAGTAAGGTAATTCACGAAGAGGTAGGGATTCTATTACTCATATTTTGTGAGGTTTTGAAAAATTAAAATTTGGTTGTTTTATGTTGCAAGGTATGTAGATGATATTTTGAATGTATATGATTATATCTACAACATGATGATGTGAAACTCGTCCTATATTGTACAGTAAGGAACATAATGAATTGACATATATTGTTATAAATTAAGAAGTATAGTTAGGAAAAATAACTCTATAAATAATGATTGAATATAAAGAAATGGTGAGATGTCAAGAGAGCGGCGGTTACATTCTTTGGCACAAATACCCTAAAAGGTAAAATAGGGGAGAAGTAATGGCGCTTCCTTGAGTCGAAAGTCTCAAAACTTACTGTATAGGAATAGACTTAGTGAGGACTCGGGGCTTGATGTCCCCTCACTGAAACACCCTTGGAATGTTTGGAGGGTGATCAAGCGCCCCTATTTGGGTTTCATTGTGTCAAGTGATATGATATTCCATTGCACAGTGGATACAAATGAGCATAATTAAATCCTAAATTAATATGTGTATATATATATATGTATGGAACTTGGTAAGAATGATCATAAGATATCCACTGAAATTGAACATGATAAAATTGATGAATAATGATGAGAACTAACTAACCATGTAGTTTTTAATATGATAAGAATAAAAAACTATAGGTGAGTAATGGTTTTCCAAACTGAGTATGTTGTTACTCATTCCCTCATATTTTCATTTTTTAAGGACTCACAATATCTGAGGTGGTGACAAGATACATAGTTGAAGAAGTTATATAGCTATATTACGTTGGAATTGTATCTTTTGTTGAGAATGTTCTTCATGGAAATGTAAGCATTGACTGTTACTTTCTGTGACTGTATTAAGATATGTTGAGGGTTAAAATAATGACGACGATAGCTTTATATTATTAAATTTAAGGTGCTACATTAAACTATGGTTTAATTGTCATTTATATTTATATTTTTGATTTGAGAGTTTTTATTTAAGTCTCTGGCAACTTTATTTTTGAAGTTTTACTTTTATTTCTGATTTTTATTTTAATTCATTAAAAACTGTTAACTCCTATATATGGGAGTTATAATTGAAGTAGGCTAAGTCCAATTTGATATGGAATGGGCTCAAATATTTTTGGACTGAAACAGGAGTCCAATGTCAATTTTGGCCCAATTTTGGTCAAGCCCAAAATGGAGGCCTATCTTCATTTTTTGCCTGATTTAGATTCATCTGAATATTTTATATATAATATATCTATTAAAAACAACAAAACAAAACCTTAAACACATTGGTGAAATATGCTCGTAGCCTCTTTAAGGTCAGAGGTTCAAGTGTCTAGAAATCTTTTTTGCAATTCCTGATTATTATTATTATCATTATTACTTGTTTAATAATAATTTTTTAGAAAAAATAATGAAATAAAAATAAAATACAAAATAAATTATTCATAATTTTTATTTATAAAACAAAGTAAAACAAAACAAAATTAATCCTAAATAAAGTTATTAAAAATAAACAAAACAAAATAAAAATCCTAAATAAAGTTACTAAAAATAAACAAACACTAAATTATATGAAAAAATTTTGGGTTGCCTCTCAAAAAATGCTTGCTTTAAAGTCTTCAACCGAACATTTAGAAAGGAGTGCTTGTCAAAGAACAGCTTCTGCCAATAGTAAGTGTCATAAAATACCTCATATGGGTCATTGTTAAAAATAACCTGAAGTTTGGCATGATTTATATTGACTGGGCTCGTTTCACCAACAACACTCTTTTTTAAAATAATGGGCTTGAAAAGGGAGATTCAATTTCAGTTTATGCTTGTTAAGGACGTAACATGTTGAAGATGGTGTTAATGGAACAAAAAGATCCTATGGTTATGTAAATGTTGGAATCGTCAATGAGCTAAAATCGATGGTTTTGTTTGCTTTTTCATCCTCCAATGAATCTTGTGGTTGGCTTCCATGCAAACCTTATTTTTCACCATTGGATTATCACTAGTAATCTCCATTTCTTATGTCTTGAACCTACTTATTGCATTGGCTAATTGGGCCACTAGTTGCTCCAAACTCTGAAGACTTGCTTTCATATCTTATTAAAATTATACATTGTTAGCAACAAAAGCATTGACTGTCTTCTAAAGATTCCTCTATAGGTGTTTGGTCATGCAAGGGTCTTCCTATCTTGGCCACTAAATCGATCAACTCCTCGGATACCATCGTATCTTAAGATTGAGTGTCAACCATGGCTCCCAATTGATATAATCGTCCTCTCGACCTTGGTTGATCCATGACAATTACATTTCCATTGATCGTATTTAGCCATAGTTTTTTGCATATTGAAGGCATCATCTATAGATTGATGGTAGAAAGTTATGGTACCATTACTACTTTCAACATAAAGTCTTGATGTGGCATGTAAGCCATTGAGGAATATTTGAATTTGACTCCTTGGAGAAGCCATGATATAAAATTCATGTGAGCAAAACCCTTATTTCCTCCAAGCAAGGTAGAATGGTGCAGAATATTGTTGGGCAAAATATGTGAGGATTTGATAATGATTCTTTTTTTTTAATCGTCAAAAAGATTTAAAAGAAAAGAAAAATAAAAGAAAACAAATTCAAAGTAATCCTAGTGTTGGTTTTGATCAATATTAACAAAAACTAACACACACTCTCTAGCAATGGCACTAAATTTGACGACGATTTTTTGTGCGCGTAATTAGAGATGGTCGTTGTAAAAAATATAATATACAGAAGTACATATACCATTCCCATGAAAATTGTGTAATTTTTGTTAATTTATCGAATTTGATTCTAACTCTAAAATTAATTAAATTATTATAGGGGGTTTCGATTTTAAACTAAAATTAGATTAAAATGAGAATTAAAATTAAATGATAAATTAAAATGGAATTTTATTTAGATGTAAAAATTAATAAATTCTAAAAATGTTTGGAATTAAGATTTCAGTAAATTTAATCCAATCCTATTTAATTATATATATTAGTGTGATTTTTTCATATTATGTTGATGGCCGAAAATCTTTATTTAATCTAATACTCTCTTTTGAGTTACGCTAAAAACATCCTTAAATTGCTAATCCACTATATTACTACATGAATTATAACGATCAAGAATTCATTATGCTCTTTAGATTTTTAATTAGTAACCTCATAAACCTTGCAAGTATATTTCTGTCTTACATGCAATCTAGGATATCCTTCACATGTTCCTAAACTACAAATCTTCTACCAGTCTTATTATGATTTATTTTATCATCTAACTAATGGCCAGTTAATTATAAGCATAAATCCCAGTGCAAAATGCTCACAAAAATATAATTTAACAAAATAAAATGTTCATAATTTTAAGTTACATTACAATCCACCCCCAAAAAATAAAATTAGAACATAATAAAAATAAATATCACAAATATTAACATTAAATAAATATTAAAATAATACAAAGAGAATTTAGAAATTGACCTGGAATTTTTGGACAATTTTGGCTGGTCTGCCTCCTCACATACAACACTTTTTAAGTCACACAATATTAAAATTTAACACTCAAAATGCCCTGACAATATTATAAAAGTATTTTACAAAATATTATTTTAAACAAAAACTAAAACTCAAAATAAAAAACAAAAAACAAAACAAATAAAACTAAACACATTCGGAGCTAAGCCCACAAATTTTTCCACCACAAATTGAGGCAAAAACGCCTCTTAAATAGGCAACTGATTTCCTAACACAATCAAAGCAAGTGAGCTTAAAAATCTGTTTTTCTTCTTTTGCCATGCGATTCAGCATTTATTAGAATACAAGTTTCAATCTAGTGCTTTACGGCTAAGGATGATACGCAAAACGAACATTTTTAGACCGTTCATTACATGATCAAATGGCTGTAACACGAGAACAAAATGGCGGACCAATGTTGATGCATTTCAGTTGTTGATCTAGTCTTCTATAAGCTAAATGGACGGCTAGGATTGAAGAAACATAGGAGCACAGATATCACTTGGTAACAGAGGATTTAGTAGCCCATGTGAAATGGGACCCATGTACAGGCAAACTTCACAGGCTTATGTAGTGCACACACCAATGGCAGCACAACACATGGCTACGTGTGTCTACACAAATGCTGATTGAGATGCTACCCTATCTTCGACTAGCAAATTAAAATGCACCAAGTATGCATTGACTGCTGATTGGACGCTGATGCGGCATTAGCTTGAAAGTTTTAGAAATAATGCTTTTGGCCCAAATTTTGAAGTTTTCTTGCATTTTTCTCTCCATTTCGCCCTTGAAGTAAAATATTTTGTAGTTAAGCCCAGAAAGAGTAATAATTTTACAAAATAAAAATTACCAAAAATAACTAAATATTTTTACAAACATATTCAACATAAAATTAAATTGAAAACAAAAACACATATAAAAATAAAATTAAAACTAAAAATAGTCATTTCAAAATCAAAACAAAACTAAAACTAAAACTTACAGTTTTAATTCTAAAATTATCAAAAATAAAATTAAACATAAAAACATAATAAAAATTAATAGTTAAACACATTTTATTAAAAAATAAACAAAAATATTAAAGACCCACAAAATGCTTAAATTGAGGATTTAACAACAAAGACATGCCTAAATAAATGATTTCATCTCTTATAAAACATGCAGTTTTGTGCATTATCAATAAACCCTAGATTTGTAAAGAACTTTCCATTGATGATGAGAACGGTGAGGTAGCAAAGAGGAATGATGAGAAGAGTCATAAAAGATGCTTGCAATGGGAAGGCGACAACAATATCATAGATGTTGAATATGATTGGAAACTTCCTTGAGTGGAGGTTGGGAGAGAGACGACAGGGTTTTTTTTCATCCTTCTGAACTTTTGAGAGAGTAAATAGCAAAGCGAATGGGCTATGGTTAAGGGATGTGAGATTGAGAAACTTATATATTTCACATTTAAAATTTATATATTTTTATTGTTTAGTTTATTTATGTTATAAAACAGGCGGATTTGTGTCGTTATGCTTAAGGGATGTGAGATTGAGAGAATTATATATTTTTAGATTTAAAATTTATATATTTTTATTTTTTAGTTTATATATGTTATAAACATACGAATTTGTGTCATGTCATGTTGGCATATTTATGACCCGTTTATTGATCATGTTAAAGCATGTTACACATATTGGCACGAATCCAGTCGTTTTTTTCATGTTATTTATGCAAACCTATTTACAGTTCAATTAAGAAACGTGTAGTCCAAACCTGTTTATCTTGTTTTGTTTTCGTATCGTGTCATCATGTTGTGTCCATAATTGTGGGCTCTATATTACACAACTATTCTTGTATTTTTTTTTTTATTGAAACTTAAGCTCAAATTATTATAACACCAATTTAGAGGTTAATTGGGAATATATTAAGCATGTATCATACTAGAGAATTAGATGAAAATACAAGTCATAGTTAAAGAGTTTTGCTTAAATATAAGCTTATAAGGATGCCACATTTTATGCTCTTTCAGATGATTCTCATGTTGTGAATTAGGAATTATTTAAGGCATGAGTTGGAATGCAAGTAGGACTATTTATTTGTCTATTTGTTGAAGAGAAAGCAAAATTTGGTTGGTTCCAATGATGAAAGGCAAATTACGCACAAATGGAAGGGAATTGAAAAGATGTGAAGTATTAGGCTACTATAATATAGTGTGACAACAATAATAGAAACAAATTTTTTATGTCAAGTTCTTGATTAGTAAGGCTAATCTAAGTGATGTCTCAACAATGAGTTTAAGTCCTCTAAGGTGGCAAGAAGATGATCGCAAACTTGAGATTACTAAATACGACTTTGTGACTCTTTTACTTGTTTAATAATGTTACAATAAATTTTCTTAGAGGTAGTCTTGTAGCTATGACGTGACTGATATATGTTTTAAACTATTTTTTACAAGGTTTTGAATTTGAGAATTTGATAGAAACAAGCTGTTATGCTACCAAAATTCTAAAAAATATTGAATTTATGCCTAATATATTTAATTATAATTAATCATATAGCTTATTTCCTTTATATGTAATTTAATACAAATGCAAGTTTTAGGCATGCCTCAATGCACTTTAAGATCGAGTTAGGGTAAGTTTAATTTCAAGTGCAAAATCACAACAATGTGTTAATTAAAATATATGGCTCAAAAGGTGAGCGATGCCTCAAATGGGAAGATTGTGTAATCTATGCAATCAAATTTATCGAGTTTAAAATGTAAGGCCTTGATTTTGGGTTGATAAATGATGACGTTATTAAGTTCTGTTTAGATGAAATAGTGATCGATATTTACCACGACGATTGGTCCCTAGCCACTTTTTAATATTTATATTTTGATGTTTGATGACCTTGATAATTTAAATTAAATTATTATTGGCTAATTTTTTTTTTGAAACTGTTTCTTGGAAGGCTTTAAACTCTGGGTTTAAATAAGAAATAAGTTTTCATGTTGCAAAAATTTTGATTTTTTAAATTACTTTATTTAGAAATTAGAGCAAATAAATACTATAAAGATCAAGATGATCGAACAAGCTGGTACTTTTTAGACTTGTAAGATTGAAAAGACCAACATCCAGTCAGCCATTGAAATATCTAGTGAACCCTCTTGGTTTTTCTAATCGAAAAGAATGTCAAATCAAAAACCGATCGAATTGTTGAAAAAATACTAGAAAATAACAGGCTAGTAAGACTGGTTAGACCAACAATCAATTGAATCATTAAAAAAAAGACTAGTAAGACCAGTTAGATCAGTACCTTCAAGCCTGGTCTCACTATAAAAAATGAAGTAAATAGTGTAAAATATGATTACGGCAATCTTTATTTTATCAAATTTATAATGATATTAGTGTGACAACAATAACTTAATATACTTTTTATAAAAACTTATGGTCAATGAGTTATCCACAAGTCTTCTATGTTGATCAATCTTAAAACTTGAAAAATATGACTTGATCAGTTAACTTAAGTGCTCTAAGGTCACTAAGACACACGACACCGATGTTGAGCTTACTAAATATGACTTGATGTTTGTTTAATAATATTAGTATGACAACCCTAATGGAGATACACTTTGTATATAAAGTTATGATCAATAGGTCTATCTTATGTGAAGACATAAATCGACATAAGTCTTATAGGGTGACTGTGAAGACCATTCTATTCTATTGCTAAACAAGGAGGATGGGTCAGAAGTATTATAATTTGAAATAGAGGACTGCCACCATTGGACTGAAGAACTAAGAGGACCGGTTCTAAAATTTTTAGAAGACCAAGAGTGCCGGTAACTAGTACCCTTCCAGTGCAATTCCACCATACTAAAATGATAAAATTGCAGATTTTTTAAATTTCATTTAATGAAGATTGATTCTAATAATGTTATTATGATATTTGTGTAACACAAGTAATAGAAACCCATTTCATCTGGTTAACTTATAATTAGTATTTTTAATTTAAATAGAGTCTCAACAATAATCTTTAGTCCTTAACAGCCCAAGAAAAATTTTGGTCGAATAAATTAAGTATTCGATCAATTGCATATGAGAGAATTTGAGTATTTATGTCAAGGGTTTCCTTGGAAACATAAACATTTATTTATGTATGAACATTCATAGAGTCATAGCTTACATTTTATGATTTCATAATTAGTTGAGTCCGGTTAAGATAGCCCGCTTTTTCGGACAGTCAGTTAACTTTCTTAAATGTCATTTCTTAAATATTAATCTTACTTAGGAAGAAAAATGTTGAAATAATTTTTTTCCCTACAAACATACTTTAAAGACATACTTAATAGCCGTTGCGACTTCTATTGCAATTCAGGTTGAGTCATTGCTTAACACTTAGCTTTAAAACTATTTCAAATCATCTCTTAAAACTTATTGAGAAACATTTACTAAATCATTAGTTAAAACTTAACTTTATAAGTAAATAAAACATTTTTAAATATATCGTAAAATTTTGAAAACATTTCTTAAAACTTTGAAAAACACTATATTAAATAGTGAAAAACATTTCCTTTGAACAATGGAAGCATACCGCAGTGGTATCCATACCCAAATCTTTGTATCTGCCCTCCGCAGCACCGACTCCTCAAACAGGTCTTACTGGTCACCCGTAGGACTACCTACAGCATGAAGAAATTTTTAATGAGCTTTCGCTCAGTAAGTTCAAACGTAATCTCACAAAACCTTAAACATTCTTTATAAAACTTTTCTCATAAAAACCTTTCTCTCAAAATGTTTTTCAAAAACATTTTTCATAAAGCATTTCTTAAATGTTTTTCATAAAACATCTTTGAAATGTTTTTCTTAAAACGACCTTTATAACCTTTTCTCGAAAACGTAGAAATATTTTTCATAAACATTTTACGTAAAACATTTCATAGAATGTTTTCCACAACATATAAACATTTCGTAACAAGGAATACATATAGAAGCAAAATGCATGATTCTATTTATGCTCAATTATGAACTTTCAATTATGAGCCTCTTATGTTCATTCATTTCTTACTTTAACTATTTATCTTTGTTCTTTAATTTTCCTCTCTTACTTTAGTGTTCGTACCAACATTATTAATCATGAGATCATAAACATGATGCTTTTCTTGTGGAAGACTTGAGACCATCAAATACCGAGGTCATGTACCTTACATCAAGAGGTCAAAATTTTAACTTTACTTATGTACCTCACATCAAGGAGGCAATGATCATATACTTGGATTTGATCATTGGTAGAATCTCCCGTAGGCTTGGGAGGACAAAGCGTCATTAGCACAAATTTTAGTTTCTCTTAGGACACGATGAAGTTTAGGTTCTGTTTCCAATCATTATAGTTCTCATAGGTTAATTGGTTTTTGTCAAGTATCAATGATAAATCATTTTTAGACATTTTTAATCTACAATAAAGAATCATATACTAAACATAAGCAAACATATCATAATAATTTACTAAGATAACACAATCATGTAAAACATACAAATGTGTTTATGTGTCAAAACTTTGAAAATATCACAACCTTACAACGATAATTCTCAACTCAGAATTCAACAAGCTCCTAGAGGAGTCATGCTAAATTCAATCAGAAACATGATCCCCTCCTGACTAATATATGCCATCTAGGACCCGTATGATCTAGCATATATACATAATCGTTTCTTTGGCATCAATTTTATTAACAGAGCTCCTAGGCGAGGTCAATAATAAAATTGACATGAGTGTATAACCATTGTTTCAATATTTTATCCATGATTTATGATCACCACCTAGGGGTGTGCAACGATAAATCATGCTAAAATACCTTATCTTCTTGAAAATCCAACCCGATTTATGATGAAGTCCCTTCCTAGGGGTTAAAACCACCATGTGTTTGCCTATAGACTAATGATGGAGGCCGTAGGTCCTCTCTTCAAAAACCTTCTCCCACTCATTCTTTTGAAATCAAGGTTTTATTTTATAAACATGCATGAACAATTTTTTTTAATAAGTGGTACTCCCTATACTATATGACATGTTATCAATATACACGGCTAATCATATTATAATGTAGATAAGCAAAGCAATCATGTAAAGCCACAAGCAAAATAATAATAATAACAATAATATTATGGTTCTACCCTAGAGAATAGAAAACAAAGATTACAAGAGAATAATCGAAACATATTATCGATTCTTCAACCTTAAATCTTCAAGTTGTATCCTTCTTCATGTAATGTCCATCTTCAAGTCTTCAATTCTGCATTGATCGAATACTCCATATTTCCAATCATATCCAATTTAATGTTTTTCAGAATTGTCCCAAAAATAAAATAAAAACTACATCGAAAAATACACCTTTTTTGAAAAATTACAACTCTCTATCAACATGCCGATCTGTGTGATCAGCCTACTGGTCATGAGCCTTCGACCTATTGATCTTTTCAGGTCGGCCTACTAGTTACGACAGTTCGGCCTACCACTAGAGCCACAAGATTTTGTCCTGTTGATGGCTTGCTGAACCTGAGAGTTTGGCCTGTCAATCTACGACCATTGGCCTACCGAACTAGAGAGTTTGGCATATCGACCAAGCAAAGATCACCCCTTGTTAGAAAATACAATTTTTGATGCCATTTATCAATTTTATTTTCAACAATTCAAAAACAAAAAATTAAAGACTTAGGAAATACCTAGGAATGCCATCATCCATCTTCTAGATCTGCTTTTTAGATCGGTCTTCTAGATCCATCTTCTCTAAATGATTATTTAAGTACAAAATTCTTACAAATTTAAAATTAAATAATAATTTCTAGATAGAGATGATTGTCCGTCATCTAATTACATGAAAAACCTAGATACACATTCTAACCTCTAAGGAACCATAACTGGTATAAATTAATTAATTAATGAATAATTAAATAATAATTTAATCAACCATAATTAATTAATAAATATTTACCATATAATCCATTATAACATATAAATATATAGAAACCCAAGAGTGCCAACTCCTTAAAAATTAAATTCAAGCATAGAAGAGATCAAAATCACATAATTTATTCACATAGTATGATCACAAACTTGCAAATTTATGTAAAAACTTGGCTCTGATAGCAATTATTGGAAAAATAGTACGCAACGACATTTTAAAATTTTTTATATCAAAGTATTTTCTAAAACATAAGTTTGACACACTGTATGCATAAATTAACTAGATCTTACTAAACTTTGTGTGCCAAAAAGCTCTTGTAATCAATGAAGAGAAGTAACATTCTAGAAGGACCTAAACTAACTGGCCTTCTTTGTTATTTTCTATCCACGATCGGAGTGAGTGTGGGCTCATGTTGTTTAGCTTTTCCCCAAGTGGCTCTCCTTTCAATCAATTGAGAAATACCCAAAGCTATAATTCATGATTTGTGAATGATAGCCCTTTGGGGAGTTTCAAAGTCTCACTATCAGTGTCTCACTCTAGATATCTCAACTAATCTAAATAATAATGAGACTCACTCCTCTTTTATAGAGGTTGGGCCCAAGAGTTAGTCCTTATCAAATAAGGTCTCAAAAATTTGAAACAGAATCAAATCAGAATCAATATCTGATAAAATCTGCATGAAAGAGCATGATCCTTTTATAGCCCAGTCGGTAGACCAAATTGGCAGATCATCCTACCGAACCTCTTCAATCGACAAGCTGAAATTAAAGATAGGCCTATCGAACTTGCGATAAAAAGTTCCCTATGAATCTTTATTTCCCACCCGAGCTTCTAGAGATAGAGCCTCAGTTTTAATTCAAATAACCAAATAGAGAAGTTATCTTATTAAAATAGTCATATCTAGGTAATCTCTAGGAAATAAATATTCCTAATAATTCAACAAGTGTATCTTGAATTTATTTATTCAAAATTAAATACAACCGACAAACAGATATGAATTATCTAATCCTAATAATTCAACAAGTTTATCTTGAATTAATTTTATCACAAAATTAATTCAATCAATAAACAAACATGAATTATCTGATTTTACCGAATTTCAGCTAATTTGATAAATCTGACATTAGTCACTAATTATTGAAAAAGCACGCCATATCATTATAGGATTTTCATGAACTAGCAAAGAGGACCTGATAGACCTATATAGTTCAAGCTTCCGATAATTATGAAACCCAATATCCCAAATATACATTTCATAATTATCAGCTCTAATGCTACTCCACTAAAAGCTTAGAGCTACACTTTTGAACTATATAGATTTACGAAACCCGTGTAGCTAAGTCTCCATGATATATCATAATGTATCAAATCTCCATAGGATTATCCATAATCGGCTTAAGGATAAATTCTGTCTTACATTCCCTATTATTTTTATCTTACTTTCCATTATCTCACCATCAAAAAACTTACCGTCCAAAGACAGTATACCATTTGGTTACACCTATGTATCTAAATGCTTGAGAGCTCTAGTTTTCCAATTACAAGATAATGCATATAAGAGGATATCAACTACTCTTAAAGAGGAGCTATAGATTCCATTTCTATAAATAATAGGTCTACGCAATAATAGGTCTATGCATTAAGAGTCATGCCTCTAACATACCGGTATACGTACCACTGTAAAATATGGATGTCACCCTTCGGTATATTAAAAGACATAAATCAAGACAACGGGCCTACTATTCATCTCAGGATTAAGATACAATAC
This sequence comes from Artocarpus hirsutus, assembly GCA_946598075.1. NCBI lineage: Eukaryota > Viridiplantae > Streptophyta > Magnoliopsida > Rosales > Moraceae > Artocarpus > Artocarpus hirsutus. Next base: position 32,819 of record CAMOHE010054536.1, on the reverse strand, counting down.
ATATGATTGTCTAAAGTGAATCGATTTGCCAAGACAAAATTATTAATCCAAATCAATTCACTTTATGCCCC
>CAMOHE010054536.1:0-32728 GCA_946598075.1 Artocarpus hirsutus | reverse complement strand
TTTATTTCTTTAACTTTTCTATTCAAACGATTTTAAAATTATCACCTTCTTATTTATAAATTTCATTCTAAAACCCTGATTTTTAACCAAATCTTTACTTAATTAATTTAATTGAACCACCACGTCACCTCCCGTACTCCGGGGCGTGACAATATTACTACTCCTAAAGAGGAGTTATAGATCCCATATCTATAAATATCAGGTCTACGCTATCAAGAGTTATGCCTCCAATATACCAGCTTGCGTATCACTCTTAAAATGTGGGTGTCACCCTTTGGTATATCAAAAGACACAAGTCAAGACAATGGGCCCACTATTCATCTCACGATTAAGATACAATACAAATGATTTTCTAAAGTGAATCGATTTACCAAGACAGAATTATTAATCCAAATCAATTCATTTTATGTCTCGATCCAACACATCGTCACCTATGACAACGTGCCAATGTTTTTATTCATGGAGTCCACCTCCAATGGCCAAGACAAACCATCTTCCAATAGGAATATAGACAACATAACAATCTTTCCATAAATAAAGCGCCTAACTTTATTCTCTCGATTGCAGATCTTATGATTTAGACTCTCACCTTAAGAGTCGTGTCTTCCGCGTAATCTGTCCATCATATGCCCAATTCTTAAAGGTATAGACCGACAGTCTTAGACTATTTTTGTTTAACATACATTCAACAAATATGAACATAAAGAGGACAATATTTGGCATATAAATCATAAACAAATTCATTATTGATAAAAATGTCTCAAAAAAACATATTACATTTTTACTCCTTAAGGCATACATGTCTAATTGAAAGAGCTGTCAATGATGATTCCTAGTGGAGGAGTGAGGATGATTGTCAAGTGAGAGAGGATGAGAGAAGAAGGGGCAGCTGGATAGTGAGAGAGAGAATGAAGGAAGCTAGTTGGGGAAGAAAGAGAGAGGTAGAGAGGGAAAAAAAACCCTAGATCTAATCCATGGGTATTTTGGTCAACACATAAGATTTAAATCATGCCACCATGACATGTTTTGCAATAATTTTAGGGGATGTACCAGATTTCAATCCAAAAGGAAAATCAATGGCATGGGGCATAAATATGTCACAATTGTCATCATTGGCCCAATGACTGCTCTCAATTTGGAACTTCCAATTTGGACTCCAATAAGAAATATGTATTTTTAGTGTGCTTTTTATGTTTTAATTTATTTTAGTGAAGGATCTTCAACCAATCACTTGAAGCACAAAAGTCATTAAGTTGGAGGACTTTTATTTTTAAAGTTTAGATTGGTTTCCAAGTCATGGAAAAATCATCTTTGTTGTCTCCTCGGTGATGACATTGTGATGGACATCAACGGAACTCCTTTAACTTCTAGGGATGGATTTTTTTGGTTAAAAACTAAGCAAGGAAGAGTTGGTTATGGGTTGTGGTCACTTGTGATAGAGGAGAAAATATAAATACTTAATACCTACAACCAATCACTTGAACATTTCTTAAAATTAGTTTATCATTATTATGCGAGAGATTAATGAAAAGCCACGTCTACTTAAACAGTTGGATTTGCATATCATCGTTGTCATTTAGCTTGATATTGGGATTTTACCCTTCAAGTATAGACACTGTACATATTGTTGATTAATTAAATAAAATGAAATTTATTTATTTAATTTTTTTTTATTTTAGGAATACTTTAATAAATATTAACAAAATTTAGTGATTATTAAAATGATTATAAATTTAACATATAGTTATTATATGTATGAGAATTAAATTGGTAGATAATAATTTAAATAGTCCATAATAAATTAATTAAAGTTTAAGATTTTTAATTAAATGTTACAAGTTCAGTCCAATCTCGTTAAATATTTATTTTGCCAATTTTTCTAGCAAAATAACTATAACGTAATCATCATCCCTTGTGAACAAAGAAAAGTGCACATTTTACATAGCCAAATATTATTATTTTGCACTTTTATTTGTAATTAAATCTTTTAATTAGAGCATTTGTGTGTTAAATAATTATTTCGAGTCAATTCGGTAAAAACAACATAGATATGTATTTTTGCTCAATTTTAAATTATTTTAGTTAAAAAAATGAGTAATTCTATAAATATTTGTGCATAAAATAATTTATTTTAGTTTAATTATTTATCTACAAATTTAAAATCTATAGAAAAAATGGAACAAATATATGTAAAAAAATTACCAAATTGGGGGCCAAAACACATGCTTTTCTTTCTCTCTCTCCCCATGGTAGGCCTCGTCAACATGCTTGACAAGTATTAGCACTTGATTCGACAAGGTTCGCTTGTGTTAGGAAGACCCAACGACAACAGAGCTACATGTCACGCCCCACTGAGCCACGAGGGCATTTTTAAGGATAAAATTGGCCCAAGAAAGGTTCTGGAAGGATCCGGAGTGTTCTACAACGTTCCACAACATTCTAGGAGGTTCTACGCTAGTCCAGAAACATCCTGAAGAACCCAGAATGTCCTGGAAGACTCAAGACTTCTCTGGAAAACTCTAGAACTTTAAAGTACTTAGGAACATTGTAGAATAGTATTAGGAACATTGTAGAATAGTATAGAATGCTCTAGAACACTCCATGCTTGTAAATATTTCCACACTTTTCTAGAACATTCTAGATAGCAAATAGCAACCGTAGGATCAAAGTAATCTTGACCGTTCATTCTTTAGGAGGGTGCCTATAAATAGGACTAACCCCTCATTTGTAAACCATCCAAGAGAAATCCAAGAATCTAATGTTAAATTCTCTTAGCTTAATACAACTTTCCTTTCAGAGTTTTCCTCATTCTCTTGTGTTCCCTTTTATTCTAGGCAATTGCGTGAGCAAGTCAGGCTGAATTAGCATCAAGAGCGTGCTAAGGCCGCACGAGTACCTTCAGAGAAAGTAAGCTCGTGATAGTTGGTATCAGAGCCAGGCTCAAGCGAAAGCGATGGCTAAAGGTGCTGCTCAACGGACCACAGGATCCAACCCATCTGACGTAGAGGTGACACAAGAGCGAGGCCGCGAAGAGATAGTTGATCCCAACATCGTGGCAAAGCGAGGTCGATCTAAGGACATGATCTCTAGTTTCGACTCACACCTATCTCGGGTTGAGGAGGCAGTAAGTGGCGTGGAGGCCTAGGTGGATGATCTAAGCCAACGGGTGGATGGTTTAGAAGCGGAGGATGCCGCTATCTATACTGCGATACAGGGCATGCTGCTCCAATTGGAGGAGTCCTTGCGGGCCGAGATTGGGAAGGCCTGTGACGAGCTCATGGGGGAGCTCACTAAAATGCGTCGAGCACACAAGATGGAGTTGAATAGCTTGCTTGCATGCATTGAGGACATACGTGAGGACTTAGCTCTTTGCAAGCGGGCATTGGCTACAGGGTCCAGCAGTGGTGTCTTTGAGGCTAGGCGCATTGAAGTGCCAAAGCCAAAAAGCTTCGGGGGAGCACGCAATGCACGAGAAGTGGACAACTTCTTGTGGGGCCTAGACCAATACTTCGGGGCCATGGGTATCACAGATGAGGACGCCAAGATCCAGTCTACGGCTCTTTATCTCACCGACACCGCCATGCTTTGGTGGAGGAGAAGGCGAGGAGACGTCGAGAGAGGTACATGCACCATGACTACTTTTGATGACTTTAAGAGAGAACTTAAAAGGCAATTCTATCCTGAGAATGCTGAGGATGAGGCTAGGGCTCGTCTGCGAAGGCTTAAATAATCAGGGTCTATTCGTGATTATATCAAGGAGTTTACTAACTTAGTACTCGAGATCCCTGATTTATCTGACAAGGATGCACTCTTCAACTTTATGGATGGACTCCAACAATGGGCTAAGACCGAGCTAAGGCGGCGTGGGGTGCAAGACCTTGCCACTGCCATAGCCGTGGCAGAAAGCTTAATTGACTATACGAGCCAAAGAGAGTCCACCAGCAAGCCGAAGGATAGGAAGAGTGGCCAAGCCAAAAGTGGGGGAGACAAGGGCCAACGCAGGGACAGCACCGCCCAGATAACTTCTCAAGGAGCAAAGACAAAGGCAAGCAAAGGGACAACAGGAGTTCAATCAAGCCCAACAACAACAAATGCTTCCTTTGTGACGGTCCCCACTGGGCTAGGGACTGCCTGCAGAAAAGAGCCTTGAATTCGCTCTTAGTAAGTCATCAAGACGGGATGGAAACCAACAGCGGCAACAATGGTGCACACATGGGGTCTTTGCAGCTACTGAATGTGATCCAATCTGCCCCTAAGACCCAAGCCAAGGGACTACTATTTGTGGACGTGACCATTGGAGGTAAAGCAACGACAGCCATGCTCGATACAGGTGCGTCCCACAACTTTATTTCAATTGAAGAAGCCCAAAGGCTAGGACTTAAGGTGACTGGTGGAGGGGGCTCCATCAAGGCAGTCAACTCAGCTGCCCGACCTATTCATGGCGTAGCCCGAGGAGTTAAGACCAGTGTGGGAGCCTGGTCTGGGCACATGGACTTCTCAGTTGTGCCAATGGATGACTTTAGAGTCATCCTGGGACTAGAGTTCTTGGATCAAGTTAAAGCATTCCCGGTACCATTCGCCAATAGCATGTGCATCATGGATGGCGACAAGGCTTGCGTAGTGCCAACGACCAGGACCAGCAAGCAAAGCACAAAGATGCTCTCAGCAATGCAGTTCAAGAAGGGCATCCGGAGGGACGAGGAAAGCTACTTGGCTATCCTCAAGGAATATGACGATGAAGAGCAAGGGCCATCAGAAGTTGAGCCAGAGGAGGTAGCAGCCGTCCTCGAGGAGTTCAAGGATGTTGCACCAGCAGAGTTACCAAAGAAGCTACCACCAAGGAGGGAGGTAGACCATCAGATCGAGCTGGAACCAGGGACCAAGCCACCAGCCATGGGAGCATACCGCATGGCACTGCCAGAATTAGCGGAATTAAGAAGGCAACTCAAGGAGTTACTTGATGCAGGGTTCATCAGGCCTTCCAAAGCCCCATTCGGCGCACCAGTCCTATTCCAGAAGAAGAAGGATGGTTCTTTGCGTATGTGCATCGACTACAGGGCCCTCAACAAGATTACGGTAAAGAACAAATACCTCATTCCTCTGATTGCGGATTTGTTTGATCAACTAGGCCATGCCCGCTACTTCTCCAAGTTAGACCTTCGCTCGGGGTATTACCAGGTTCGCATAGCCGAAGGAGACGAACCAAAGACCACATGTGTTACAAGGTATGGGTCTTATGAATTCTTGGTTATGCCATTTGGACTAACCAACGCACCAGCTACATTTTGTACTTTGATGAACAAACTATTCCACCCGTATCTCGATCAATTCGTGGTCGTCTATTTGGACGACATAGTGGTCTATAGCAAGACCTTGGAGGAGCATGTGCAACACTTGAGGGAAGTGTTCAAGGTGCTGCAGGACAATAACCTATACATCAAGAAGGAAAAATGCTCCTTTGCCAAGCCAGAGGTAGCCTTCTTGGGGCACAAGATCAAAGATGGCCAACTAATGATGGAAGATAGCAAGGTACATGCTATCCAAACTTGGGAGCCGCCAACCAAAGTACATGAGGTACGATCTTTTCTTGGGCTAGTAAATTATTACCGTCGATTCATCAAGAGCTATTCGGCGAGGGCTGCTCCACTGACCGACCTTCTCAAGAAGAACAAGGCATGGGACTGGACAGAGAAGTGTCAACAGGCCTTTGAAGACCTAAAGAAAGCCATCAGTGAGGAGCCCGTACTTAGCCTACCCGATCACACCAAACCATATGAGGTACACACTGATGCCTCAGACTTTGCCATTGGAGGCGTTCTTATGCATGAGGGACACCTAATTGCATATGAAAGCTGGAAGCTCAATGAGACCGAGCGACGCTACACAGTGCAAGAAAAGGAGATGACAGCCATCATCCATTGTCTTAGAGTGTGGCGCCATTATCTACTTGGGTCAAAGTTTGTGATCATGACCGACAACGTTGCAACAAGCTACTTCCAGACCCAAAAGAAGCTCAGTCCAAAGCAAGCTAGATGGCAAGACTTCCTGGCCGAGTTCGACTATGTCATGGAGTACACCAGGAAAAGTGAACGTAGTAGCTGATGCACTAAGCCGAAAGGCAGAATTATCAAGCATTACCCAAGTCACTAGCCCACTAGTAAGCAAAATCAAGGAGGGACTAAAGGCGGATCCTCAAGCACAAAGCATCATCGCCTTGGTGATCGAGGGCAAAACACAGAGGTTTTGGCTAGCTGATGACATCCTCTACACCAAAGGCAACCGTATGTATGTACCAAAGTGGGCCAACTTGAGGAAAGATTTAATAAAGGAGTGTCATGACTCCTTATGGGCAGGCCACCCAGGTATGAAGCGCACACTAGCTCTCTTGAAATCTGTATACTATTGGCCTAATATCCGAGATGGGGTCAAGAAATATGTACAGACTTGCCTTGTTTGCTAACAAGATAAGGTAGTCCAACAGCAACCAGGGGGCATGCTTGACCCACTACCCATTCCAAAGAGACCATGGGAGAGTGTTTCTATGGACTTCATCACCTGCCTTCCTAAGTCCGAAGGGTGTGGAAGCATCATGGTCATGGTGGACAGGTTTAGCAAGTATGCAACATTCATCGCAGCAACAACAGACTGCACCGTGGAAGAGGCAGCTAGGCTATTTCTTCGCAACATAGTCAAGCTATGGGGCATTCCAACAAGCATCGTCAGCGACCGAGACCCTCGCTTTACTGGGAGGTTTTGGACGGAGCTGTTCAAAATGCTAGGGTCTGATTTAAACTTTTCAACAAGTTTCCATCCACAAAGCGACGGTCAAACAGAACACATCAATGCTCTATTGAGCTCTATCTACGGCACTATGTGAATGCTAACCAACGGGACTGGGCCAAGCTACTAGAAGTTGCACAATTCTCCTACAACCTGCAACAGAGTGAGGCCACCAACAAGCGTCCTTTTGAAATCATCATGGGACAACAGCCAACCACTCCTCTTTCCCTTGCCACTCGCTATAAAGGGAAGAGCCCTGCTGCATTCAAGTTTGCCAAATCATGGCATGAGCAGGCAGAATTGGCTCGGGCAGCGTTGCACAAGGGGACGAAGCGCATGAAGAAATGGGCAGACAAGAAAAGGAGGCACGTAGAGTTTAATGAAGGAGACCTTGTCTTAGTAAAACTTTTGCCTCAACAATTCAAGACATTCAGGAAGGTCCATAAGGGGCTAATACGCAAGTATGAAGGACCTTTCGAGGTAATCAAGTGCATAGGTAAGGTCTCGTATAAACTACACCTTCCACCCAAGCTAAAGATTCATCCAGTCTTCTACGTAAGCATGCTTAAACCGAACAATGAAGACTTGGAAGATCCATCAAGAGGAGTCTCCCACCGAGCACCCACAACCGTGGTCACCTCATTTGACAAGGAAGTCAACGAAATACTAGCGGATCGAGTCGTCCGAAGATGAGGTGTGCCAAGTTATCGAGAGTACTTTATCAAATGGAAGGGACTGCCCGACACCGAGGCTAGTTGGGAAACTAAGGAGGCACTTTGGCAATTCAGAGACATGATCCAGCACTACCATGGGGACGCGACGAGGGCGTCGCGAACTTAGGTAGTGGAGAATGTCACGCCCCACCGAGCCACGAGGAGGCCACACACTTGTCTTGGGCATTTTTGAGGGTAGAATTGGCCCAAGGAAGATTCTAGAAGGGTCCAGAGTATTCTACAACATTCCACAGCATTCCAAGAGGTTCCAAGCTAGTCCAGAAGCATCCAGAAGCATCCAGAAGAACCCATAATGTTTTGGAAGGCTCAAGACTTCTCTAGAATATTCTAGAACATTAGAGAACTTTGTAGAGTAATGTAGAATCCTCTAGAACACTCAAAGCTTGTAAATATTTCCACACTTTGCTAGAACATTCTAGAAAGTAAATAGCAACCGTAGGATCAAAGTAATCTTGACCGTTCATTTGTTAGGAGGGCGCCTATAAATAGGACCAACCCCTCATTTGTAAACCATCCAAGAAATCCAAGAGAAATCCAATAATCTAAGCCTTGTAAATACAAGCTTCCTTTTAAAGTTCTCCTCTTTTCTTGAGTTCCCTTTTGTTCTAGGCAAGAGCGTGATAAGTTAGATTGATTTAGCATTAAGATTGTGCTAAGGCCACAAGAGTACCTTCGAAGAAAGTAAACTCGTGACACTAGGCACTCTAAAAGGTCGCGTCCCTTCTCTTGTCAAACACATCACTTCCCCCTGTCTCTGGTTTTTTATTTCAAACATAAAAAATAACTTCCCATTCTCTTCCTCATTAAGTGAATTTCAAGTATTCCCTAAAAGAGAGAAAAAAAGTCATTGCTTGTTCCTCCAACCATCATGAGAGCCTCGCCTTCTCGTTCTGTTTGCTACCATTTTCCATCGTTGTTGCCGCCGTTGCCGTCGACTTTCCCTCTTCTCTTTTCCTTTTTTTCTTCTTTTCTCTTCACACTCCTTTTCTCGCTTAACCCCTCATTGCAAGCCTCAGGCCCCAATCACCAACTAAACCCACCGTCTTTCCAATCGTCGTCACTTTTAGAATACGTCACTGCCATCTTTAGGGTCGCTGCCGTCACCGTACGCTATTCTGGTAAGTTCCTCATTCTATCTCTTTTCTTTATTTTTTTTTGATGTTGCATAACAATGGGTGTTGTGCTTCCCTAGCAATTTGATGGGAGGCCTTGTTAATGCATTTCTCTTTTTCCCTTTTTTTTTCAATGCCGAGTATTTTTGGCTTTTTTGCACACAACGTTAATTGTAGTTGAACTTGTGCTTTTCTTTTTTTTGTTTCTCTTACCTTTTGGTTGGACCGACGACGGGCTTAGTTGTGGAAGTGGTTCCTGCCATTGTCTTGTTTGTCATTCCTGCTTTTTGTTTACCCATTTGTGATTGGTGTGCCATTAAACTTAACATTGCTGAGTCTTTATATTTATTTCGTTGATTCTGGTAGTGGACTTTGTCGCTAGTATGACCTTTGTTGTCTCCCTCTTTTTTATACGATGCTGTTGTCTATTGAGGAAAGTGACATGCTTTGTAGAAGCTTTCCCTTACTGTTCATGTTCCGCTGTGTGTTTCAAGTTGGTGATGTATAAAAGAGAGCCACAATTGCTGTGATCCTTTGTTTATATGAACCTTCTATTTGTGAAAAATTTGGTACCTTTCTTTATCGTCGAGTGATGACGGCGGTATTGGTTGGTTGTGACTTGCATTTGACCTTTGCTTAAGTTATGGTGCCATAATTCTTGTCCATGGTCATCATTTTGCTTGCCACTATTTTGCTCTTCTCGATGCTTTCCCACCATTGAAGCCCATGCTAGTACCCCTCCTTGCTTTCTCTTGCAGGTGGTTGCTTTGGTCATGATATCGTTAGTCCTCGTGCCCTCACGAGTCCATACATGTGTTATTTTGTTGGAACCACAACGTTGACTTTTAGTGCTATTGTCAATTTGCTTGTACGTGCTTTCTTCATCTTCTTATTGTTTTGTTCAGTTCATGGGACTGGTACTTTTGTGTCCTCTCTATTTTTTTGTCTTCATTCTTATGCGGCATAACGCTATTTTTTTTTCTTTCGTTATGGCAAGTGAACTTGTGGTAGACTTCCTACAACTGACATCATAAGTGCCCCTGCATCCACCAAAGCCCTTTAGTCAAAGGCCGAAGATACGGTGTTTGCTATTAAGGACCACTTCTTTACGTCAGCGTAAAATCTAGACCCTTCGACTATGACCCTAAGCAAGCACACATTCGAGCCTCCATTTACTTTTGTTCTGGTGGTACCTTCGGCTTTGCTTCTTTAATTCCAATTTGAGAGAGGCGATCTGAAACCTTCTCTTGTTTACTTCTTAGCCCCTTCTAACACTTCAGTCAGTTGGCATGGCTGGATTGAGGATAAGTTGTAGATGAAAAGTATATAGATGTACTTAGAAAGGTCTGGTATGCTCCTACTCCGGATCATGTTCGCCCGTTTCTGCATTTTCAAAGATATTTAAGTCTGTAACACATGGTCTAACAATGGACTCTAAAAAGCCATCCCTTTATTGCAACCTAGCGAGAGATCTTCCCGACATTGGTGGATGTTGCCAGGATCTTCCAATTACCCATCCATGCTAATCTAAGCTCTGTCCTCTGGTAGTGAAAGGCTCCAATGATGCCCAAAAGAAGGCAATCTTGGTAGAAGCCTTTCTTTCCTATCACAAGGCCTTTGATAGCTCTTGTCCCAGTTCTGCCTGTTGGATCAGAGATTTCCATGGTTACAATTCTGACGGTGAGTTTTATCCTAGTGTGTGCGTTGAGAATGGCTGCCAAGTGGAAGCCATGATCGCCTTGCACCTAAGTAAGTATTTGTTCCCTGGTCCTCTAGGGGATACCATCCTACGATGCCACTTCCCTTTGTTCATTGAGATTGCCAAGGGAAAGAGGCTTCCAATAGTGGGCCTGTCCTTGGGGGAGTTTTACAATTAGATGGATGTTCTTGCGAGAGATGAGCTCTATGGCACCAATTGGCATTGCCATAAATCCTACCTTTCCATCAACTTATTGCAAGTGTTACTATTGAAGTACTTTCTTGACTATGCTCCATGGCCCTGTTCTTTGTCGACAATAGAGAAGGATCTTGTAGACTGATCTCACAACGTACCTATCTTATTGTGTTGCCGTTGGTTTACTTGGAAGCCTGCGTTGGGCCAGTCTATTTTGGACTTTCTTGATAAGCCCGAGAGCTAGTAATTCGTCCCTTATTCTAATATGGACGACTTCTCGACTAGTTGCTCTTCTACAAACTAGACAACAACATTCAAGACAATCCCTTTTTTCAAACTTGATGATGACGTCTCCACTTGCTTGACCATGCGCTTGTCTTACGATCATACTGGCTCCCAATATAGAGTTATAAAGTGGAGCTGACACAGGTGATGTGCATCCACACTGAATTCTTTGCTAATTTGGCCTTAATCAAATCATTCCTGGATGCCCATCTCTTTGAGAAGAACCGACCTTGGTGACAAATTCTTCTTTCTTTGTGAGCAATGAATTCCTGGCCCCTCGAGTGCACAGTACATAGCCAAGTGCACTTTTAAGTTTGCAAAATACTACCAAAGGGTACTAGTAGCCTTCTATGAGATGGTTGGCTTAGTCACACGGCTTGTCTCCCTTCCTACCGCAGATGCTGTAAGTGAGACTCAAAGTTTTCCTGATGCTCCTACTATACAGACCTCTTTGAAGTGGGCCAACTCTCATTTTTGGCTAATCACTAAAGACTCTTGGTCCCTTGTGGGCGACATTCCTTAAGAAGATATCCCTGCTGCAGAGATAGGCTCTTCATTTGCCAAGGGGATCAAGCGCAAGGCTATGTCACGAGCTCGCCCCCTGCCAAAGAAATCTTGTCCGGCTCTCCCAAGCAAACTCCTAAGAAATTTGCTTCTCTTGTCCCTGTGACCCACAGGAAGAGCTCTCACCTAGTAGAGGTCTCAAAGGGGACTTCTGCCAGCGGGGACATGGCAAGGGCAAAACTCGTGATAAGAAGAAGTTAGCGGCTATAATGTTGTTGTCTTCCAAAACAGCCGCATAGGTGAGCTAAATTCCCTTCCTTCCATGCTACTTTTCTAGAGGGAAATATGTTGTGATGCCAAGGCCCTTTGTTACAACGTAGATGGTTTGTCAGCTTGGATTCAGGATGTCGCACGCGCCATGTTCAAGGCACGTAGCGTGTCCATTGAGGGTGCTAACCTCAATTCTTGGATTGCATGTACTTGAACGATGGTTGGTTCCTTTGATCTGTACTGCTTTCTTTTCTCCTTTTGAACTTGTTAATGATATTGTTATATTGGACCCATGATGGCAAACTTGTAATCCTTGTGTTCTTTTGCTCTTCTTTTTTCTTCTTTTTTTTTCTTCTCCTGTAATAGCTAGACAACTCTCTTCTTCTCTTTTTTATTTGTTGTGTTTGTTTATGCGAAATGCCCAAGCACTATTTCATCCCACTGTTCGGTTTATGATTTGATGTTAAGCTCATGCCTATAGTAGCTCATTTTTTCGCTTACAACCTCTCGAACGTTACTTTGCCTCAACCTTTTGTAGACAGCCTGCACCACTCCCAAAATGCTCCAACACGCTTTTTGGGGAGCGACCACTCACCTTACTTTTACTTCTCTTGGAATTTCCCCTCCATTTCTTTTATGTTTCTTTTTTCCTTCTCTCCTCTTTTTTTATGTGTGAGTGGATGAATACATGCATATGAGTGTATGCTCGTGAAACTTCTCTCTTTTTCCCAAGTTTTGTTTCATAGAAAGTTGGCAGTCCAATGCATGGTTTCAAGGACCTCACTTGTAACCTATCACCATAATTGTCATACATTTTTTTGTTGTTGTTTTCTTTTGTTTTTGGCAAAGAGGTGGTGTTGTAAATTCAAAGACCATGCAAACCAGTCCATCAAAGATAGATTTTTTTTTTTCAAAAGACATACTTCTCATTAATAATGAGGAGGTTTTACAAATATACATGATATTTACCCTGTACATACATTTTCTTTGACATATATATGCATATTCTCTTTCTTTTTGAGGAAATCCTAAAAGAAGAGTAGTAGAAGCTGTACTTAGCAAAGTGCCTCCAGTAGGTGATATCCTGACGCGGTGTCTATGACGGGAACTTAGTTCCACAAGTGATCCCCTTGTCAAAAAGGAACGGGTGACGAGTACGAATTTCCTAACAATAGTAGCGCTTGAGCCATTTCCCATTAATGACTTCAAAATTTGATTCCTTGAAAGAGCCAATCAACTCATAATACCCGTTATCTTAGGCTTCTTTCACAAACATATGGCCACTCCCAGCTAGGTGAGAACTTAGTTGGCGCTGATATTTGCCTCTTAACGTGGTCGACCACTTTTAAGACCAGGTCTCATGGATGGAATGCCCTTCCGACAGTAGTTTTTTTTGGAAGCTTCATTGGTACGACATTGGTACACGCTAGCCTGTTGCTGCGTGATTTCTCTCCTTTCATTAGTGGCCTCTAAGTCGAGCGTTCTTATAATCCCATAGGATCTTATGTATCCCATTCCTAATTGTTAACCGTAGTGACCCAGGCAGGAGGTACATCCAGTTCAATGGGAGAGACTGCTTTTCCATCGTAAGCAAGGGAATAACGGTGGAATCCTATCGTGGACCATGATGGAATTCGGTACGCCCAAAGTGCATCATGAAGGTGCACACTCCAACCTCTAACGTACTCAAGAACCATTTTACTTTGGATTTAGATTAGAGTCCTGTTAGTGTCCTCAACTTGTCCATTTCCTTACGGGTAGTATGGCATGGACCTTTGGTGCATGATGCCATATTTCTACAGGGTGGTCCTAACAATGTTGTTGACAAATAGGTTCCATTATCACTCACGATCTTATAAGGTATGTTGAATCTACAGATCAAGTGTTCCCTTATAAAATTTGAGACAGTAGCTCCAGTTGATACCCCTCTTTTTGCAAGGCATAAGCCAGGCCCATGGCTCATAGCACAGCCCAAGGTAAGGTTCTTAGACCCAAGTCACAAGATGGGGTCCTCTAAGTGGGCCGTTTTTTAGAAGACCAAGGAACATGAATTGGCTAATTTTAATTTGTCTAATTAGACTTTAAACTTACTTGAAAAATTTTAATTCGAATTGGAAGTAGAACAAAATGGGTATGGAGGAAATCATAGTAAAAAAGGCCCAAAAAACCCACTTAGAAGCCTAGGCTTAACACTATAGAAAGCCCATTTTTTGGCCCGTCTGATGTGGTAGTACACTTGTTGCGTCAACTTACCCGCCACACCAGCCTTGCCAGCTTACCCGTGGGGAACTCTGTTGCAGGGACATGTGACTCCTACAATTAGGGGCAAACTCCCCCCAATCAAGGGTAGGTCAAAAGGAGACCCAATTCCTAGGTCTAAACTTTGCCTAAGATGGCAAGACAAGACTCTTGCTGCATGGAAACCCCATGGCAGGCCATCCGATATAGCTTCCCCAAGGCGGCTTGTCATTAATGCTCTTGACATGCTCAGACTCATGATGAAAGACCAATTCTAAACCTGAAGGGAAAATTTCCTGCCACCGGGATTTGCCACAAATGGCTGCTTCTGTGGAACCAGACTTGGGATCCCTCTGAACCAAATGCTCGAAATAGAAGAAGCCTAACCATACCAATTCTCTATTTTTCTCTATAAATACCATCTCTAATAGTGTTGAGAAAAGGGTGATGAACCCATGTTGCTAAGACCAAGAGAGAGAGACTTTCTATAACCTTCATAGCCATAAAAATCACCAACTTCACCATCATCATTTTTCACCTTAAAACCTCTATAACCACCATAGCCACCATCTTACCTAAGCCCATGCCACCACAAACCACCCTTAAATCACCATCAAATTACCCCAAAGCATTCACCAACCTTGTCCCTAACTTAATATCATCTAGGAGAAGCATCACCATGGTCTAAGTTCACTATTCTAACTCGCCGAAAAACCTTAAACCCCATACTTTTTGACAATCTCCAAGAACACCCAAGTTACTTACCCAATTTCATTAAAACCTGAAAGCATTATCAAATCTCCTTAAAACCGATCCTCTCCACGTCCTAAATAACCCCATGCACAAAGTGGACCGAAGCCACCATTAATCGTCTTTCTCTCTCTAAAACCTATCTCTAAGCCTTAAACTACCCCACATGTCGCAGTTGTCCTCATGTAGGACTACTCCTTCTGCAAGGGTCAATATAATATACCATTTTATCAAGAATCCTATATCCAAAAAATAGGTGCATCACCACCACTAAGTGTACAAGAAACTCCTCCATAGGCATCCACAGTTCTCTCCCACACCACGTGCACACTCAAAGACCTCTTTAAATGAAGTCATCATCTCTAATGTGTTCAGAACTATAATGGGTTTGATTGTCCTCGAGGCTGCCCTAGTTTAACTGTAACCCAGTTGAGGAGACCATGAAGCAAGCCTATAACAACCCATTTCAGCCACTCATAATGCTAAAATAGTCATTGCAGCCTCAATTAGCTTCAGCACCCATTGCACAACTACCTCAGCTCTTGTTAGACAACACCTAGGCCAACAAGAAGAAGCCATGAAGTCCACACCCTCCATGTGTAAAGGCTCGTGACAAAAAAAGCCCCAACATTTCATGACTTTATTGGGAAAGCTCAACTAGGGTTCTACTATGGATCTATCTTCCTCCAAAAGAATGAGAACTTCAATTGAAGATAACATTGAAGTGTCCATGTCCTCGAACTATAGCATCGATTCACCCAACAAGTCCCACATGAGGGCCTCTAAGTTTGTAGAAATAATCTGTGAGATGGCTTATACCCAAGGCGCTCTCGTCTATGGCATCAATGACATGAGGAATTTCCTTACAAGTCAGGCTGCACCTACCACAACAACAAACGAAGAGCCTCCTTAAGAAGCCATGGCTACCAATGAGACTCACCATCCGGCTTCTAAGAGAGTAAAGGAGGGTTTCCTCACCCAATCTGGCGTACTTTCCCTGCTAGAGAAGCATCTCTACAACAATTCACTAGAAGACTTAGAATTCATCCCAAGGCCTCCCATTTAGCTGAACTATAGAATAAGTTGTACCCTAGGGGATACAAGATCTCTACCTTCACCTTCTTCGATGGGTAGAAGGGAAACCCCAAGGACTATATAGGCCGCTTCCTAGACTCTCTTTGGTAGCATGTCGGTGACATGGATCTAAGGCTATGGGATTTTTCTAAATCGCTCACCAACCTTTCTTGAACTTGGTACACTACTCTCATGTTGAGATTCATCTGTACTTGGGAGGACAGGGTGAGTCAATTTTGCAAGAACTTCCAAAATGAGGAGAAGGTCATGACCATCACTTTGAGCAACACTCATCGAAGGAAATGGAAGCACCTTGTGGACTACGTGAGGAGGTTTCAAGACGTCGCCCTAGATTGCTATGACAAGAGCGACGAAGAGTCCTTAGTTGAGATATGCAAGAACAATATCATCCTTGAATATCGAAAGCATTTGGAAAATGTGGGGATTAAGCAATTCTCAAGACTGTTGGAGGCCACAAAGGAGACATCAGCACCGATCAAGCTGCATTCAGGGAGCCAGAGTTGGAAGGGTGAAAGGAAAAAGGTGCCATAATCATTGGCCACCTATGACCGACCACCAAGGCCTGCTTACCATGATACAAAAGAAAGGGACCACAAGATAGAAAGAGATCATTAAAGAGAAAGGAAAGTGCTTTCTCCCATGCCGGGTAGCAATGAGGGATTCCATGTTGTCCTTGATCAGTGGATCTGGGATGAAGTAGTTTGCATTTATCCACCCCGAAGGTAACCTACCATCGACG
This sequence comes from Artocarpus hirsutus, assembly GCA_946598075.1. Lineage (NCBI taxonomy): Eukaryota > Viridiplantae > Streptophyta > Magnoliopsida > Rosales > Moraceae > Artocarpus > Artocarpus hirsutus. The sequence continues at coordinate 16,327 of CAMOHE010054536.1, read as the reverse complement.
ATAAGAAACATCCAAGGTATTGTCGACTACACCAATATGTTGGTCATTCAATGATGGAATGTTAAGTCCTTTGGAAGATTTTTCATGTCAAAATCCCTAACGTTGTTGTCGAGCTATCGTCCAAAGTACAAGCTATCAATACTGATATGCTCCTATTGCATAGGGTGAAAGAACTTTGAGCCGTACTTTCTTGTTCTTGGAGTAGGAAGAAAGTGGAAGAGGATTCAGACGAGGAGATACGCCCATGGCAGACTAACCCAAAGCCACCTGAGGGAGTATAGGAGACGTCCTGAGGCAATGATTGTGCTTTTTAATGCACCTATAGCAAGCTCGACTAGAACGGGAAGCCATTTCCCTAACCTATATGGTGGGGAAACAAATTGGAAGAAGAGAATGTTGGAAAAATTAGAGGAATTTGAAAACTTTTAAATCAAAGCTTTTTTTCTCAAATAACAAGTTAGACATACTATATATATTAATTAATTCATTCAGATCTTATGTACCTCTTAGAATTGGAACCACATTTCTGACAACAAGAACTTCGACAGAAATGCCACTTACAATTACATCTAGAAGAGCTTCAACCAACTAGTCTTCTTTGTTATTCTCTTTTCCATAACCGAAACATGAGTGGGCATACATTGTTCAATTCTTCTCTTGGTAATGTGTCTTTCCAACCATAAGAGAAAACCAAGAGCTAAGGTTCGGGATGCTGAACAATAACGCTATAGGAGTTTCAAAGTTCCTCTCTCTAGAATACTTTCTCTAAATTTCTCTGGTAATTTATAGTGGTTGATGGGGTGTTAATTCTACTTTGATAGGGCCTCTACATTCAAAACTAGGTCAAAATTCACATCAAAATACATGAAAGATGCGTAACAGGATTATACCTGACTAGCTTACTGGTCCTAACCACCTGCCTGTCGATTGTACTGTTTTACATAACCAAGTCACACTCTGTCGGCCGTCAAAACTTGATCACCGGCTTGTTGCTTTGCCCAGTTCTAGAAGTTTATTCTACATAGGAATCTTAGATAAAGCCTTAATTTTAGTTCAAATAACCCATTAAAGAAGTTATCTGATTAAAATAGTCATATATAAATAATCTCATATCAAATAAAATGTATATTCAAATAATTCAACATGTTTATCTTGAAATAATTAATAAAATTAATTCAACCAATAAACTAACATGAATTATTAAATCCAATCAACCGAATTTAAACCAATCTAGGAATTAAACAAGTTACCAATATGTAGGAAAAATGCGTCTTATCATTACAAAAAATATTATGAGCTAGCAAAGGGGACTTGATGGACATATATGGATCAAGGTCCTATAATTATAAAATAAGATGTCTCCGACACATTTATTTTATAATTATCAGCTCTTAAACTATTACACTAAAAATTTAAAGCTGCACTCTTGAATTGTGTATAAATTACGAAGCTCAATAAACTAATCATCCATGATATATCATAATGTGTATCATCCCCAAAGGATATTCATAATCGACTTAAGAATGAAATTCCATATTACCTTTCCGATTATTTTTATCTTATGTTCTATTATCTCACTATTAGAAAACTTACTATTCATAATCAATACAAATAGTATAATATTTAGTTATACCTATGTATCTGAAGGATTGAGCGCTCTGTTTTTCTAATTACAGGATAATGCCTATAAGAGCATTAACTCTACAAAAGAGCTATAGATTCCATATCTATGAATAACGAGTCTACATCAATCAAGAGTCATGTCTTCAATGTATTGGCATGCGTACCTTCATATGATTCAAGATGTCACTCTTTGGCCAGTAATTCATTTTAGGATTAAGATATGATACATATGATTGCCTAAAATGAATTGGTTTAAACAAATAGAATTAGTAATCAAATCAATTCAAATTTTTTCCCAATCCAATATATCGTCACTTATGATCATATGCCAATGTTTTTACTTGTGGAATCTAACTTTGATGACTAAGATAAGCCATTTCCTGTTAGGGGTGTAGATAACATAAAAATCTTTACCTAAATAAAGCACCCAACTTTATTCCCTCGATTGTAGACCTTTTTATTTGGACTATCACCTTTAAAAGTAATGTCTGTCATATAATCTGTCCATCATATACACGATTTTAAAAGTTTATATTCATAGTCTCAAATTTAGTTTACTTATCATACATTCACCAAGAATGAACATAAAGAGGATATATTTGATATATGAAATAATTAATAAACTCTTTATTGATTAAATGTCTCTAAAAAACTTACATCATTTAATTTTTAGGGCACCTAGTCTAACAAAAAGGGCTCTTGAGGTAGCATTCATGAGGCCTGATCTCATCTTTTAGCAAGGGGAGACTTCCAAACCAAGGCTGTGCCCACCTAAACAAACACGAAGGCTCATATGGCATGCAGAAAGAGGTCGAAAGTGAATGTTTACACCAACGAGAGAAGGGGGAAAGTTTTAAGCTTTGAAGGCATTGCTAATGCACCTATGATAGGAGTTATAGAATTACCTTCCATCTTTTCTGTGGATAGAATGAGGCTTTCGAAAGCCCCACCATAGGCAACACTTAGTAGGAATGGGCCATCTCTAAGGAAGGTCTCCAAAAGAGAAATGATTGCTATGATTAGTCACTCAATAAGAGAAAGCATGATGTGATCACATCTGCTGCAAGGCCTTTTCCCAAGCTTGCACTCGAGGTAGGCATCCGTGATGCATTTATTCCTATGAGCACCTTAACTTTAAGGGAGGACCAGTCTGACATGCTTGTGTTGGACTTGGATTGCTATTCGTCGACGCTTGGCATAGGACACTCCTACACCATAACCCTTAAGTCATTGCTCTTGAAAAGGTTCCTATGACCCTAGGCATAGGTGATGCTCACTTTGGCATGCTATGTACGGCATAATGTGGAAGAGAAGTTTTTGGGAATGTTTATGTTACGAGAGAATTCCCCGAGGAGGAAAGTCTACTACAAGCATCTACAAGGGCCATAGGAGGGACGTTCGTTAGAGATCGTGGCACGGAACCCTTCACTTCGAAGAGAAAGTCCATCTAATGGGATCATATAGCTTTGACAAGCACGATACCAACTTTGAGATGTTCTGGGAGTTAGGTGGCCAGCCTCCGGATCTTTTGGCACGGGCTCTTGGTTTCAAGGCTCCCATGGGTACTCGAATGAAGCCTCAGAGGGCTATAGAGAACCTACAAATGTGTCCAAAGTGAGTGCTTAGAATGGGAAACCTCCTAGTTAAGGCAACCGGAAAGGTCCCTTCACTTGAAGGGCAAACCTACTCCTGTCATACTGTGGCAGTAGCGATGTTATGTTCATGAGAAGCCGTAATCCTGGATAAGGAAAAGTCCAAGCAAAGGGACCTCTATCGCATGAGCTCTTCACCAGAGCCCCAAGTTCAAATCCTTGTTTGACAAACTTGGTTATGGGCCTCAAGCTTGATCAATGAGCACATAAACTCTTATGAAGATCTCAACGGACAAAGGGCCACAATGTTAAGCCGATAAGGTTCATGCGCGACCGACATTCTTGGAAAGCACTAACTCTATGACATTCACCGATGAAGATATGGAAGTTGCTTACCTTGATCACGAATGCCCTTTATACCTTGAAGCTTAGATCAATGATATGCAAATCTATCGAGCCCTTGCGGACATCGGTTCCTTGGTTAATGTATGTCATGCCCTTGTCTATCCAAACTTGTAATACTCCTCAAGCTTACTAATAAGCTCATAAAAAGCCTATTTAGTTAGGATAAAGAGTATTAACCTTTCATTTATATTATAAATGTTATGGCTTACTTAAAATATTCATTCTAGTATTAACGAGTTTTAAAACTATTGGTTCACTCATTTCTTTATTTACAAGATATACAATGCATCAAAATAAGATGCATAATATACTATCATGTTCAGAGTTAGTAATATATCTATTTGCAAAACCATAACAGAGTTGCTAAGTTTAACAAAATAGAGTTCCAAAATAAGCTTCAAAAGCTGATCTAAAACATGACATATAAATAAATCTCTACTTGGCAACTCTGGATACTTGGTCAACCACTAACCTTGTACATCTTCACCTGCATCATAAGAACTATAATGAGCTAAAAGCTTAGTAAGCATCAACTAATGCATGAACATATATATTGAATGAAAATGCAATCAGAATTTTCCTTTATCAATTTTCTTTCAACAATTCTTTCTTCTTTTGGGTACTCTTGGAGTGTGGTACTTAGCTGGTAATGATAGGCCGTGGTTTTTAAAACTTGTTTATCATAATTTAGCCAATTTAATAATAATAATACTGGGGTTTCGATCTTGGTCTGCTGTATTCAGCCTCAGTCTTTGTGGCTTTTCTTATCTTAGTTTTTCAACCTCAAAGTATTCACTACCCTTTGTTGGGTCTGCCGATCTCACATGCATCTTGTGCCTACTGACCACCAATTAAGCACTATACCTTCATTTTAGTTAAAAACTTCATTCCTTTTCTAGATCATATCCCATGTTCTAATATAAATCTAGTAGATCATAGATGCTTTTCAACAATCTATATCATTCTCAAATAATAACAATCCAATTAATGCACCTTAAAACGTAACACGACATAGTTCTTATGATGTAGTAAATAGTAGTCTTTACTTATTTCAAGTCCAATTTGTATTGAGTTAAAAGATTAGCCTTCTTAGAAGATAAAATTTGTTAAAAGGCCTAACATCATAAAATCGTATGCTATTCAATTTCTAATAATATAAACTCATTGATATAGGTCATAAGTTCATGTTATAATAGTTTTACACAAATTCAAACAGAACATAGGCTGAGTATAAAATGTCACCATGCACACTTTTGGCCAAAAAACATGTTGTATTATTTAAACATAATTAATCATAGAATATTAATGTTTGATCATGTCAACAAACATGTATATTATATATTCTTGGTGCAAATTACAAAATTTCAAACACATAACAATTTTATAAATTTTTAGAAAAATCAAGTTTTTAATGAATCACTAACATTTTCAAACTTCAAATGTTGTCGAGGGAAATATATAATCTTACAAAAATAACCCAACACATAAGAATCAAGCATTGTGCAAACTTAATTTTCCACTTAACCTAGCTTTGCATTTTCTTTCCATAAATTTAAAAATTACATTCTAACTAATTCCCACCTATTTAAATGCATTTAAAATCACTTAATAACCACTTAGGATCGGTGGAAATAAAGGAATAATTAGATTCCACAAGATTATTATTTTTGCAAAGAAAACTAACTTAAGTAGCTTAGTTTGTGCTCAAATCTACCCTAGCTTACTTTCTCCACATCTGTAATCATATATAATAGAAAAATAACTTTATTTCATCATAAGAAATATAAATATAAATGTTACCTTGTAGGGCTTGAAGTTAGGGCTCTATTGGAGGTCAAAACACTTGATTTTAAAGCACAAAATTATGAGAACTTGGTCTAGTTTGTGTAACCCAAATTTCTATAGTCTTATTTAAGTTTTCACCGCAACTAGAACTTTTGAAACATGTTAGATCATAGATTAAAAATTCAATATCATATTCAATAAATATAAGCACATTTATACATGATTTAATGTTAAAAATAATAAGTAATCATGTTTGTAAAAATGTGATTTCTATATGCTTGTAATTTAATAACGTGTGTCTGCTAAGTACATAGATATGCAAGATGCTTATTATTAGCTGATTGTGAGTTTATTGGGCATTAAATTACTGCAGTGGGAATTCCTCATAATAGGATCACCAAGATGGAGATAGAGATAGCGTGCTTCGGGAATACCACTAAGACATCCATTAAGAGCATCATGCATTATCTTAAGGTTGGTCCTATAAGATCCCAAACTATGTTTTATGTCTTGGATATCGATGTGAGCTACCACATCTTGCTTGGGGGAGCATGGCTTAACAAGCACAAGCTTGTACGTTTTACAAACCATTAGTGTGTTAAGGGAAGGTTGGTGATGAGATTTTAAAAATGTATATTTTACAATGCTTAAATCATCTATTTATGTTTTTGTTTTCCATTAAATCCTCTACTTAATAGCATTTTTGTGTTAATTAGCATTTTTGTGTTTTAGTGTGTAAATATGTCTACAAATGTGTTTTTAGTATGCTTTTATGTTTAATAATATTTTTCGTTTTGAGGTGTTAAATCATTGTTTAGTTTGTAAAAAATTAAAAACATAAAAATAATGTTTAGTAATTTTATTTTGAGTCTTAAAATATTATAAATAAGTTTTTAGTTTGTAAAAATGTTTTATAATATCTTTAGTAATCTCTAAAAATATTTTCAAGTCTTAGAAATATATCTGTTAAGGTTTGTTAATTTTAGAAATTTTTATTTATTTTTAGTGTGTCATGTGTGTTTTAAATATAAGGCAAATATTTTTAAAATTAATTTAAATATTTTGTTTGTAAAATAATTAACTTAGTGTGTTCTTAAATTTTAGATTTGAAATTTAGAGGAAATACACAGCAAAACGGTGCAAAAAAAAAGAGACAAAAACAGGGCATAAATGCACAAGAAATAAAAAAATTTAAAAATAAAAAATGACATGTGGTAGCTTCTAGGATATCAAATCAAGCTGCTTGATGAATCCAGGCCGTTCACATGTCCCAGGTGTGTTAGAATTTAGCCTCGGAATCCAGCGTGGTGTTCTCCACATGAGCGCGCTTCCACTGCCACTAGATCTACTTACTGTGGCCCATCCAACGGCTTGTAACAAGTCTCTGATTTAAAGTCAAAGTATGCATTTTGACTTCAATTTGCGCCATCCACCTGTGAACCTGCGACCCATCCAACGGCTTGCAGCAAGTCTTTGATTTAAAGTCAAAGTATGCATTTTAACTTCAATTCGCGCCATCCACCAGATCTTTCTTTACTGCATCCGAGAGCCAAGAGATATCTGTCCCGCACTAACGCCGCACTAGATCTTAAGCTGAGATTTGCACAATGATGAGTTGAAACGCGTGGGAAGTAAAAGAAAAAAAATTAAAACCAAGCCCAATAAGAGCTGATTTGTGTGGTAGCAAAAGAAAAAAATTAAAAAAATAAAGAAAATTAAATCTTGCATCTGAGTCAGATGTAATCCAAAAAAAAAATAAATATATAAAATATAATATAATAAAAATTTAATAAAAAGTCATGCATAGTACAATTTTTCTACTCCAAATTCACCCTCCTTCCCTCTTCATTCTTCATCCCATGGCCAATTTTGGCCTTTCTTTCACTTTTGCTTCCTTTCTCAACTGCCGAGTCTCTAACTCAACATTGTCCCTTTCTGTTAGGGTACTCCTCTAACTCTACTTTTAATATTAAAATGATACCTAAATTAGTATAGAAAGTTTGGTAAGACAAAGAGATGATCTTGTGTGCTTAGTACTCTGGTATGGTTTTTAACTCAATATATGTTTTGTAATGTTTATATTTTTATAGAATAAATTATATTTTTCAAGTTTTTAGTAATTATTGTTAGTATTGTTATACAGCCTATTTTTACATCAATTTAGTTATACTTTCTTTATGTAATTTATTTGTGTTCTATAATTACTATTATATTAATAATAATCAAATAGTGTTAAATTTTATGAAATGTCTTTTACGATGATATGACGTGTAATATTGTCGATTTTAGATATTTTACAAGATAAGGTTCTTCTAAAATTAACGTAAAAATTTATTCCATTTGAATATAATAATTTTGATTTGTTATTATCTTTTCAATCTTAAAATTAAGTTAATTATAATTGTGGTGATAGTCATTATAATTTCCATAATTAGTGTGCCAAATTACTAGTGAGAAGTAATTATTTTGCTACTTTTTATAGGAAAACCTATTATGCATTATAGCTTGCTATATTATTGCTTTAAGTTGACTTATAAAAATTAGTAAAAGTTCTTGCAATTAATTAGAGTTAAAATTTCATACTAGTTATGAAACATACAAGAGAATTTCGAAGCTTTACCATTTTAGTTTTATGTTTTAAAAATCTTATTTTAAGATTGCAAAAAATATATTTTTTAAACTTTGCTTGTAAAAATCCTTTTTTTTATGTTAAACTGAAAATTTTTAATCTTTCAAAAACTCACCTCCTTGTAGATATGATAACCTTTCTATGCTACAAGCACCCATGTTTAGTAAAACATTGGTCGATACAGCAAAAATTTTACGCCGATGTCGGGAAGGTGCTGTCACTTTATCAGATTGTTAAATTAAGAAGGAAGCCAGGTAAGTACTCTGTCCTTATTTTGTAAATATTGTAAATACTATCATTTTAATCTCTAGGTTAATTATCTATTTTTAGCATAGGTTACTATTCATAAAAAATAAAATAAAAAAATACAAAATACAAAATACAAAAAAATCTTAAAATAAAAAATATTTACTTTTTAATTATAGTTTGTATGATATTGTTGTTTGTTAGTTTTAGGTTTAGATTTAGGTTTTGAACTTAGAAACAAAATTTTATAAAACTTTAGATCTAGATTTTTTATAAAATAAATTGTGGTTTTGTGGAACATATACGTTGAGGAATTTCTATCTAGGGGCTGGTATTGGTTTGGAAACCTTTTCCATAACCAGTTACTTTTGGTGATTTTTCCAACACCAATCATTCTGAGAAACATTATTCTAACTAGGAGGTTAGTTTTTAAGGATGCCTTGCCCCACCAATCTATTTTGGGAACATCTTTAAAGCATATAATTCTTAAAATCTATAAAATAAACAATCTAGACACTTTTTATTCACTATGTTATTCTCCTCAAAGAAAGATAAGCTAAGCATTTCGTCTTTCCCTTGTAAGTTCAAAAATTAAAAAAAAATCAAAATTCAAAAAAATTCAAAAAAGAGAAACACTTAATGCTTCGACCTAAAGACAAACTAGGCTAATTTGCAAAAACTCTAGACTTAGGAAACCCTAGTGAACAATCGTCGAACTCATCTCCTCATTCTCCAATTTCATCAACCACTTTTTCAAATCTGTTTGTGATGGCAAATCTCGATGAGAATCCTCAAAGAATGTTGATGAAAGATTACATGCACCCGACTCGCGTTGTAGCTCCTTCGTGCATCGTGTTTCCATCAAATTTTCTACAATAGGACTTGAAGCCTAGCATGATTCAACTTTTGTCAACCTTTTTTGGATTAAAAAAGTGAAGATCCTTATGTTCACATTCATGAATTTGAAGAAGTTATCGCCACTTTTCACAATCACCCTGACATTACTTATTCCCTTAAATTAAAATTCTTTCATTTCTCACTGAAAGATAAAGCCAAAAGGGGAACTCAAACCATTGAGTCATGGGATTATGTGACATCTACTTTCTTCCATAAATACTTTCCATATTAAAAGACCAACAATCTCAAGAAACAAATTATGATATTTTTCTAGAATGATCATGAATATTTCTATGAAGCTTGGGAAAGGTTCAAAGATTTGCAAAGTCAATGTCCTCACTATGGTTACGTGAATTGGCATATTGTTAGCTTCTTTTATGAGGGACTCACAAGTCATAATCACTAATATCTAGAAGTGATGTGCAATGGAAAATTCTTACACAAGGATCCTAAAGAGGCCAAGGAATTTCTTGAGAAAGTTAATTTGTGGGCTGAATTAGATGCTTCTTATAGTAGTAATAAGTCCCGATCAACTGGAATTCATCAATTGAGAGAAGAGGATAATTACAACCTTAGGAGTTAAGTTGAAAATTCTACAAGGGAGTTAGAAGTCCTTAAAGCAAGGAATGAGAGAGGAATTCATGCAGCCATAAAATGTGAATTTCAAGGAGCAAACTTTGTGGGTAGAAGAGCATAAGAGCAACCACAAGATTGTCATGCTCATCAGGAAATGATATAAGTATATGAAAAACATAAAAGGAGAGGAAATGGAGCCACCCAAGTCAATTGGAGATCACCCGTTAGAATGATGTTATCAACACCTGAGGCAAATAACTGTTTGAAAGAGTTGAAGGAATACACGTGTCTCTCGGGAGAACTCTACAAAAGATTGCCTGGTGGCGTCCTCACGAGGTGTGTTGATATTATAGAAGCCAGACAACTTCTTTAAGAAATCCATGAAGACTTATATAGGGTTAACACCCACATTAGTCTCTACCGAAGGTTCAAAGGAAAGGTTATTTTTGGCCTAGTATGAAGGATAAAACAGGGGCTCTGCAAGCCTAGTGTCTTGAATGCCAACCATTGAGCACATCTAAGGAAGCTTTCACTGCCCATCTGATGGAAGATTGGAGGACCCTATACCTTGAGTACCTTAGAGATGGGAGTCTTCCGATGAACTTTAAAGAAGCTTAAAAACTCAAGAACTCGCCATGAGGTAATCAAAGGGGTATGTTGTTTATAAAGGGCTTTAATGGAGAACCCTTAACAGTGTTTGGGCAATGACGGGGCATAAAGAGTGTTGCAGGAGGTTCACGCGGGAGAATGTGAAGAGTACCATGGGAGGAAATGACTCTACTAGTAACTCGAGGATGGGATACTATTGGCCCACCATAGGGAAGAATGCTTCAACCTTTGTTAGAAGTTACCATACTCATCAAGTTCACAGGAACATCCATCATAAGCTGCATACTTTGTTATAGGACATGAGGGCACCATGGCCATTTCATACGTAAGGGCTTGATTTGATTGGCCAGTTCACCCTATCTCGGGAGGATACATATGGATTCTCACGGTAACGTAGTATTTCACTAAGTGGGTTAAAGCCATTTTCTTGTTAGGGCTCTTTTTGTTGCTAGCCCCCATAGTGGAGGATGCAGACTTTATGGCTTCTTCTTATTGGCCAAGGTGCTGTCTAACAGGAGCTAAGGTGCTTGTACGATGGGGGCGTGCACTAGGGCTTGCTGGCGTGGTTGCCTAGAGTCCATCTTGCGACCGTGCCTAGCTTTTGTGTTATGGCATGGCTGCGAGTCTTTTTCTTGTAGGCATAGCTCACTTTGCTCCAAAATGCTAATTTGGTCCCAAAAATTCCTTTCTAGCGCCAAATTGACCTTTAAGCTCATGACTTTAAAATACCTACAAGACACCATAAATTACTCAAGAATAAAGCAAAGAAGTATAGGAAAATTATTAGAAAATAACATCAAATTTATCAGCTAATATAAGCATGTCATCTATGTATTAATTTCATTAGAGTGAATTCCGACTTTAGTGATTTTATGGTTAAGTGAATAGTGGAAATCTATTAACAACCTGGAGATTGATGAGTGAGTTTTACATGCAAATTTAGTATTTTTATCTTAGCTTTTTATTAGTTTCTAAGAGTATTTTTGGATTTATGCTTGCTTTTTTGTTTATTTTGTAGGTTAGAAACGAGATAACATTTGGGATTGATTCCAAGAGTATTGGAGGGAACAATGGCACAAATTGATCAAGAGCATGTGAATTTGGATAGAATGGCAAGCGTCACGATGCCAAACAGCCAATGGTGTGACGCCAAGATGTAGAATTCAAGACCTTGTAATAGGATGGCCGGCGTTGTGATGCCAGTTCATTAAATTTTTGAGAAACTAAGCTATTTGTTTCCAATTTTATCCTTACAAGCCTAAGTGCATAAATAGACAATTTTACGAGTATTTGGGCCTTTAGCAGTAGAAAATAAAGGAGATGTTACGTGCAACAAGGGAGAAGATGAATTGACTAGAAATGGATTTTGGCTTCAATCTTGAAACTAGTTTCTTATTTTTCTCTTCTCTAATGTTTAAGATTTTTATTAGGATGTTTAATATTTTTACCATGTTTTAATTTCCTTGTCTAAGGCTACGATGTAACATCTATGATCGTTCATAATTTTCAATTTAATCAATGTTTATTCCATATTGTTGAGTGTTATAATCTATTCTTAATGCATGCAATTATCTGGCCAACTTTTACAGGATTTGGTATTTAATTCTGAGACTAAGTGATGGTTAAATATGCCTATGATTCTGACACCATTAGAATATCGTAAGTTAGAGATAATTATGAGTCTTGTATAGTGTTTATGATTCCTTGTTCTTGATGAATTTCAATGTGTTAAAATCTTGACAGAGATGTACGATCTGCATATTTGAGATGTAATTTTCAATGCTTGAAAAAGATTGATAATTAAATTTGTGAAATTTACAATTGGTATAGGAATATTTATTGATTGATTACAAATTGGAAATTTAAGCATGATTGATTTAGTGAAATCAAAAACTAGAGCTCATTAATATTGAATTTTCTTAATTTTAAGAATTGCTTCCATTTTTAGTTTAATTGTTTAATTTTTAATTTCATAAAAGTTCTCATTTTTTTCAATTGTTCAAATAAAGTTGGAGTTGACATAATTTTGGTAGTTAATATTAATTTGTCCTTGTGAGACAATGCTCGTTTCTACAAACTTTATTACTTGAGAATAATAACATGCACTTCCGTTTGTAAAAATTCATATCAAGTTTTTGGCACTGTTGCCGAAGACTTATTTAAATGTTAAAATCGATATTAAGAACTCTAACTTTACTTTGAATTTATTCTTTGCTTATAGTTGTTCTTGTTTTTATTCTTTAAAATTTCCTTAAGTGCATGAGACATTGTGGAAGCTCTAACTTATTTCCTTTCGATTCTAAGATTGAATGAACATGCCTTAAGAACAGAAAGGACAAAGAGAGACTACCAAATAGTTTCAAGAAGCCATGGCTAATGAAAGAAGAGTGGAAAATGTGAACAACCAACAAGAAGCTATGAATAATTAGGCATTATGAGACTATGGGATACTCGTTGTTACTGAAGCACTTTCGAGAATAAGGCGACATGCAATTCGTGCCATCAACTTTGAGATTAAGCTGTCTATTATCCAAACGGTGCAATCTAACCAATTTGGTGGGCTACATAATGATGATCTGAGCGCTCATATTGCTAGCTTTCTCAAATAATGGCTTTTCTGATGATACTATTATACTAGGATTATTCCCATTCTCAGTTTAGGACAAAGCTAAGTGTTGGCTTAACTCTTTATTGTCGGGAACCATTACCACTTGGGCCACCTTAGTCTAAAAGTTCCTAGCAAAGTTATTCCTACCTACAAAAACAGCCAAGATGTAGAATGCCATTGCTACCTTTGCTCAATATGATAACGAATCACTCTACAAGGCTTGGGAAAGGTACAAAGAAATGTTAAGAAGATGCCAGCAACACGGATTACCCCGATTGGCTACAAGTGCACACTTTCTATAATAGGTTATGCGATACAACTAGAACACTTATAGATGAAGCAGTAGGTGGGACTTTTATGAGCAAGACACATGAAGAAACTTATGAACTACTAGAAGATATGACTGTTAATGCATATCAGTGGTTAACTGAACGGGCTCCACCAAAGAAAGCGTTTGAAATTTCAAGAAGTTGATGTCCTCATTGCACTTATTACTTAAGTTGCAAGGTTGTCAAAGTGGTTTAGGTCATTGTCTACCAATTCCAATGTCATACACACTTCACCTGAGGTGTGTGAGCTACATAATGGAGCTCATGCATGTAACAATTGTCAAGTCAACAACCTGTTTGCTCCTTTAAAGCTTGAACAAGCTCACTTTGTTGAAAATTTTAATTGGCAACAAAATGATCCATTCTCCAACACATACAACTCGGGGTGGCAAAATCATGCAAATTTTTCATGGAAAAGAATCAAAATAAGGTAAAGCCAATCCTGCTTTTCAGCCTCAATCAAATAAGGTGTCACTAGAAGATGCTTTTGTTTAACTCATTATGAATTCATATAAGTTTATGACAAGAATTGGTGCTAGACTTTAGAGACAAGAAATAGCATTCAAAGTCAAGCGACATCTATTAGAAACCTTTAAGTTCAAATTGGACATCTAATAAACATGCTTTCTACAAGACCACAAGGGTTCTTACCAAGCAATATTACAAGAAATCCTTGAAAGCATGTGAATGCTATCACTGTTTGTAGTGGTAAGGAGCTAAAGGAGTTGACAAGACTAGTTGTTGAGAATTCAGAGTCAAGTGAGAAAAAGGAAGGAGTATGAATTGAATGCTCAAAGACGAAGCTTGCAAAAGAAGTGGAGAAGCCAAAGTCAAAGCTCTTTCCTGACAACCCTCCACCATATGTTCCACCTATTCCATACCCTCAATGGTTCTAGAAACAAAAGCTTGATAAGTAGTTTTCTAAGTTTCTTGACATCTTTAAGAAACTGTAAGTCAACATTCCATTTGCAGATGCTGTGGAACAGATGTGTAGCTACATAAAGTTCATGAAAGAGATTCTTTCAAGGAAGAGAAAGCTAGAGGCGTATGAGACCGTCGTACTTACTAGGAAGTGTGGAGAAATTTTACATAAGAAATTGCTGCCCCAGCTGAAATACCTAGAGAGTTTTCATATTCGTTGCACCATTAAAGAATGGAAATTTCATAGAGCATTATGTGATCTTGGTGCAAGTGTGAACATAATGTCATTCTCTACGTTCAAAAAGCTGGGAATAGGTAAAGTAAAGCCCACAACAGTGTCCTTGCGACTAGCTAATAGAACAATCAATATCCAAGGGGGGCTTTAGAAGATGTGTTAGTGAAAGTTGACAACTTGATCTTTTTGGCAAATTTTATAGTTTTAGATATAAAAGAAGACCAAGATAGACCTTTAATCTTTGGTCAATCATTCTTAGCTACCAAAAATGTTATAGTAATTGTACCAAAAAGATAGCTGAGTTTGGAAATAGAGAATGAAAAGGTAACTTTTAATGTGGTGCAGACGATCCTAACACCACTAAAACTAAATCTTGTTGCTGACTAGACAAAGTGGAAAAAGCCACAGTCAAAGAGAATCCAGTAAAGATTATAGAGCCACATAAAGAGCTGGATAAAGCACACAAAATTTCCCTTGAGCTTATCAAATCTAGAGATCAAACAAGTGGCAATAGTGGCATAGAACTACCAAGGAAGGAAGCCAAAGTTTGAGGACACAAAGAAAGAATAATGGTGGAGAAGAAGAGAAGACAAATCCATTGCTTAGCAACAACCATGTAATAAGCATAGGGGTAGGGGGATAGTCCATTGATGACATCAAAGGGCAAAAACTTAAGCCTTTATGTCAAGGGTCGAGCAAATTGGTAGAAATCCTCGACCTCCATCTTCAACCTGAGCTAAAATGTTTCAGAGAAAGTCAGGCACTTAAAACAAGTGATTTTTACGAGGCAACCCAAGTGTTTCCAACTCTTACTTGCTTTTAAAGTGTTTAGTTTATTTCTTTTTAGTTTGTTTTAATTTCATAACAAATAATAACATAAAAAATTATGCTTTTATGTTTTTCTGATTGTTGAGCAAGTTTGGGGTGTTGGCATGATAAAATTTCACCATCATAAATTTTCCAACCTCCCTAAATTTAGAGCATTCAAGTCCATTATTTTTTGCCAAAGTGGCATTGGTGTTGTGTTGAAAAAATCTAAAGAAGAGTGCCCTCCACCTCCACTGTTTTGGGAAAGTCCTCTATACCATACTTTCTTTTTATCCATCAAACATTGAGGACAATGTTCATTTCAAGTTTATGTTAGATAAAACAGTACCTGGCGAAAAGTTTAAAATTTTTTATTAGAGTATTTTCCAAAAAACATAAGTTTGACACACTATATGCATAAATCAACCAGATCTTACTAACCTTTTGAATACCAAAGAGCTCCTATGATTTGTGAAGAGAAGAATGTTCCAAAAGAACCTTAACCAACTGGTCTTCTTTGCAATTCTTTATCCACAATCTCTGTGTGTGTGGGCACATGTCATACATGTTAGACATGTATGCCCTAATGGAGTAAAAATGTAATGAATTTTTGGAGACATTTTTATCAATAAAGAATTTATTATTTAAATACCAAATATTGTCCTCTTTATGTTCATATTTGTTGAATGTATGATAAGCAAACAATAGTCTGAGACTGTCGGTCTAAACCTTTAAGAATTGGGCATATGATGGACAGATTATGCGGAAGACACGATTCTAAAGGTGACGGTCTAAATCATAAGATCCGCAATCAAGGAATAAAGTTGGGCGCTTTATTCATGTAAAGATTGTTATGTTGTCTATATCCCTATTGGGAGATGGTTTGTCTTGACCATCGGAGGTGGACTCCGTAAATAGAAACATTGACACATTGTCATAGGTGACGATGTGTTGGATCGAAACATAAAGTGAATTGATTTGGATTAATAATTCTGTCTTGGCAAATCGATTCACTTTAGACAATCATTTGTATTGCATTTTAATCCTGAGATGACTAGTGGGCCC
>CAMOHE010054535.1:22154-38178 GCA_946598075.1 Artocarpus hirsutus | reverse complement strand
ACTAGTCTTCATTCATTATTATCCCAATAATAATGACCAACTAGGGATAATTTAGAATATAATTCAATTTTCACCTAAGAGTTTTACTATCAAGTCACATACTTGATGACCTTAGGTAGAATTAACTATTCATAGAATTAGAATAAAAAACAATAATGAAAATGCCTCTTTATTAATAAAATGCAAATGTAATGAAATCAAGATGTGGTTATTACATAATTGGCCTAGGGCACATCACTAACAGTGACTCCTTTGTACCTGAGGAAAAATAATTTCATGCGCCCTTGCCTCCCATGTTTCGGCCATGCATAATATTGAGAATTTGGAGTCCGATACAGGAGAGAAGTTAGGGTCCTTGCTGTTTTCGCTGAAGTCTAGCACAGGGGTGTTAGAACAAGATAATGTGATAAAAATCATCATCACCCAAGATCATTCATGTCAAATCACTAAGATAATTAATAAAATATGGAAGCTAACCTGAATCCATATATAGAATTGTGATTCCCGAGTCTATAAGTTAAGGGTCTTCCGAGTCTAGTGCGTAAGTCCTCCTTCAAAGTTTGCCTCTGTAATATCTCTGTTGATGGGTAACAGAAAAATAACGTACATACTAACTTGAGGACTATAACCCCTTTATATAATTGCTAAACGCTAACAGTTATCCTTAATTACTAATTTAGCCTATCATAAAATTAGTAATTATATTTTACTCTCTACACATAGGAGGCTCACACTTAATAATGTATTAAAAGCCCAAAACCTAAATTGATCACTTTTAATTGGGTAACTTTATCTGATAGCTTTTAATACACATTTTTTTAATATATTAGCCCATATATATTAGATTTATTCCAACAATCTCCTACTTGGACTATATATGAAACTTTGTACATGTGAATACCTTATGAGCTCATGAATTTTGCCATTAAAACCTTATGCATCTCAACAATCTTGTCCACTAATCATATCAATATAGGACCAAAGCAACCTTCGTTACATATATCGTACTAGACCCATTAATGATCACATATACCAATACAACTAATGACAAAGATCAAGCATGGATGTGTAGCATGAAAATTTCATGCAATATGATCTTAACATGCCTATTTTCAACTGGTCTACCTTAAAACCTTAGTGAGATCAAACTATACCAAAATCAAAGTGTGAATAAACCTTAACTTTATTTTTACAAAAGATAACCTCAAAATATCCACAAACTGAAATAACTGAAATTGTTTATATTAGAAAAGCATATAAAATTACAAACTCCCACTAAAAACTAAATATCTTGAAATGATATGACACCCATATAAGTAGTGTGCCTATGAAACATTTTGGGTGGCAATCCTTTAGTAAGTGGATCCGCAATTATAGAGTTTGTACTGGTGTACTTAATAGACAACTGTCCACTCTAAACTCTTTCTTTCACAACCAGGAACTTGACATATATGCTTTGACTTCGTCGAGCACCTGTTGTTGTTGGAATATAAAACTGCTGACATATTGTTAGAAAATAACTTAAGTGGTTTTTGAAAACTGTCCACTATGCGTATCCCTGTGACGAAATTTTGCAACTATATTCCATAATTGGATGCCTCATAATATGCTATGAACTTTTCCACTATGGTAGAAGATGCTAAAGTGACTGTTTAGCACTCTTCTAGGAGACAACACCTCTAGTAAGAAGGTAGATATAACCCGATGTAGATTTCATACTATCTTGGCATCCAACATAATCAAAGTCAGTATACCTAATGATCTTATGCTATTTCGACCTTCGATACGTGAGCATGTAGTCATTTGTTCTTTGTAAATACCTCAAGACTCATTTGGCTGCTATCCAGTAATCCTTTTCAAGATTGCTTAAGTGCCTGCCCAACATCCTTATAATGTACGCAATATCTAGACACATACAAATCTGAGTATATATCAGACTCCTTACTGTTGACGCATAAGGAATCTTCTATATTTTCTAAATCTCAAAATCATTCTTAGGGCACTGATTGAGACTAAACCTGTCTCCCTTAGCCACAAGGGTATCACTTAGTTTGCAATCTTGCATGCCATATCTCTTGAGAACCTTTTCGATATAGCCCTTTTGTGATAATCCAAGAATACCCCGAGAGCGATCCCAATGTTTCTATATACCCAACACAAAAGAGGCGTCACCAAGATCCTTTATCTCAAATTTCTTTGATAGAAATCTCTTGGTTTCATGCTATAAGCCTATATCATTGCTGGCAAGCAAAATGTCATCGACATATAAAACTAGGAAAATATACTTACTCCCATTGAACTTGTGGTATATACAATCATCAACCACATTCATCTCAAGACCGAACAAGATGATAACTTGATGAAATTTGTAATACCACTGACGAGAAGCTTGCTTAAGCTTATAGATGGATTTCTTTAATTTGCAAACCATCTTCTTTGCATCTCCCGATACAAAGTTTTCCTGTTGCACCATATAGATTATTTCATCAATGTTGCCATTGAGAAACGCAATCTTAACATCCATCTGCTGAAGCTCAAGATCAAAATGCGCCATCAATGCCATTATAATCTTGAAAGAGTCTTTCGAAGAAACTAGAGAGAAAGTCTCTTTATAATCGATGCCTTCTTTCTATGTAAAGCCTTTAGCGATAAGACGAGCCTTGTACCTCTCCACATCGCCTTTCGAATCCCTCTTAGTCTTAAATTTTTATTTGCAACCAATGGATTTCACTCCTTTAGGCAATGGGACAAGATCCCAAATGTCATTGTCCTTTATAGACTTTATCTCCTTATTCATGGCATCAATCTACTCTTGAGATCTAGAACTTTCCATGGCTTGACAAAAGTTGATTGGATCATCTTCCACCACACCAATGTCATACTCATGTTCTTGGAGAAATACAATGTAATCATCTAGCACCGCACTTCTCTTTTCTCTAGTGGATCTCCTTAATGGTATAGGTTCTTGGGGTGGTAGAGTTTGTTCTTTTGGAACAATTTTTAGAATGGGAGGTTCTTTGACATTGTCTTGAACTGGATCTACTTCTTGATCAATGTCAGGAATAAGAATGTGATCAATGTCAATAACAGGTATGGGAATATCAACATATTCCTCTTCAAAGACAAAGTCCTTAACCTTGTCTCCCCTCGCAAACTCGACATCTTAAGAGAACCAGGCATTTCTTGTCTCAAAAATCGACTTGGTCACGGGATCATAAAACTTGTACCCTTGGATCTTTTAGAGTATCCAATAAAATAACAACTCACTGTCCTTGAGTCCATTTTCTTTTCATTAGGCCTATAAGGCCTTACCTCAGCTAGATATCTCCAAACATGCAAATGCTTTAAATTAACTAGGCTTCTTGCCTATCCAAAGTTCATTAGGGGTTTTGGCAGTTGCTTTAGTTGAAACCTTGTTAGGGATATATACAGTAGTTTTAAGCGCTTCTCCCTAGAGTGATTCTGGTAAGATAGAATGAGAATCATACTCCTCACCATGTCTTTAAGCGTCCTATTTTGTCTTTCAACAACACCATTCATAGTAGGCAAACCTGGCATAGTGTACTGTAGGACGATACCGCTTTCCTTTAGGAACTTAGCAAATGGCCCTAGACGTTGTTCACTTGAACTGTCATATTTACCATTGTACTTTCCACCACGATCAGATTTGACACTTTTAATCCTTTTGCTGGGTTAGTTTTCAACTTTAACCTTATAATTTTTGAACACATTAAACGACTGACTTTTCATGAATGAGACATATGTAGCCATATCCAAAAAAATCATCTATGAACATTATAAAATATTATTGACTATTCCAAGAAACCATAGGAGATGGCCTACAAATATCTATATGTATAAGTTCTAAGACTTCCAAAGTCCTATTGGTTTCAAATCTCCTTTTATTTGTTTGTTTCCCCTTAATGTAGTTAAAATGAAAATTAAAATCTATGAAGTCTAAGGGGTATAGAATTTCATCTGACACAAGTCTCTCTATTCTCCTTCTAGAGATTTGATCCAATCTCTTATGCCATAACACAACTGAACTCTCATTGGTTAATTTTCTCTTTATACCTCGTGTACGTAATTGCAAGGATTTATTAAATGAAGCAATTGTATTAATTAAATAAAGATTATCGTAATCTAATAAAGAACTGGATCCAACCAGTTTAAAATCATGAAACAAACTGAAATTTTCATTTCCAAATAAACAAGAATAACCAGATTTGGCCAAAGCAGAAATGAAAATCAAATTCCATCTAAAAGATAGTACAATAAATATCTCATCAAGATCTAAATAAAATCCAATCTTTAACAATAATCTAAATTTTTCGATTGCTTCAACTTCAACCTTCTTGCCATCACCTACATAGATGTATCTTTCATCATTATTTGGCTTCAGGCATCTAAGATAACCCTGCCTAGACACACTAATGTGAGTCGTTATACCAGAATCTATCCACCAAGTGTGTTTAGGTACCGAAGTTAAATTAGCCTCAGAACAAACTAAATTAAAAAGCACACCTTTCTTGGCACGCCAATCGTGATAGTTGGTGCAATACTTCTTTTTATGTCCTGTAGCTCCACAGAAGAAATAACCCATACTTTCTAGATTATCGGTTTCTTTTGTTGTTTCTTTTGAGGTGCCATAACTACAGCTTCATTATCTTTCTTTCTCTTCCTTCCTTTGTCTTTGGAAGTATTAGCCAAGTGAGCACTTTCTATCTTTTCCTACTTCAACCTTTCCTCTTCTTGCACACAATGCGAAATGAGCTCATTAAGAGACCAAGTCTCCTTTTGGCAGTTATAGCTCACCTTAAAATGACTGAATTGTGTGGGAAGAGATACAAGAACCAAATGCACTAGTAAGTCCTCAGAAAGGTCAAGCTTAAGTGCTCTCAGTTTTGAAACAAGCTAGGACATCTCTATGATGTACTCCCTGATGTTCCCTTTGCCTTTGTATCTCATTGAGATGAGGCTTGTCAAAAATGTACTTGTTTCAGCCTTTTCATTTTTGGTAAATCTCTTTTCAATGTTCTTAAGGAACTCTTTGGCTATCTTTATCATTTCAGATATAGTGCCCCTGAATGCTTTTGGCATGGTCTTTTTCATAATCATCAAACATATGCGATTTGGTTTCTTCCACCTTTCCATGTCCCTTTTTTCATTAGAGAAACTCTTATCTGTAAGAGGTGTAGGAGAAGGAACTCTTAACGTAAGGTAGAGATCTATGACTCCGAGAACTATAAGAAGGTTCTCTTGCCATGATTTGAAGTTGCTACAATTCAGCACAAGAATAGAATTGATGTTGAATGTTTGAGGTAGAACTAATAGCTGAATCAGTAAAAAAAACAAATAAACCCAAAAACAAGCTCACATGAGAATCCAAAATAACAATAATAAATACAAATAAAGGTAACCCCATCTCAAGATATCGGGCACTCCATTAATATTTAGTCTTTAGATAGAAATATTAACTTGCAAGTGATATCTTGGTGTAGTAATCAAACAATGATAATAAGAACATGTCAAATAATAAATCTTCCTTTGAGCCGATTTATTGTTCACATGTAAAACCGAATAATCATCACATGTTTATTGTAACACCCGCTGATTTTTATATAACAAATTATGTCAAGTTAATGATGATGTTAAGTAATTACCTTATTGATTTATGATAGTATTGTCACTAAACATTTTATTCTAAGTGCTGTGACAAGTGACGGTCACGTGGAATTGATGTGCTCAAAGTGTTCATGTTATTTATATTGTATGTTTAATTATAATTTTAGTAATAATTTAATGTTTTGATGAATTTTAGTGTATTAAGGCAGATCAGTAGGCAGAACCATCTAGTTCAGCAAGCCGAAATGACTCTCACGGAATGGCAGGTCGATGAATATAATCAGCAGGCTAGACCTCAAACCTTTGGCATGCCGAACTGAGCTATCATTAGGTCAAAGACTGCTGACGAGCAATCAGCAGAAATCACCTAAAATTTGTCACGATGATGATTAGATGTGATTGGATAATGGTTGTTGATTGATTGGCACATTTTTGGCTTAATTTTTTCTTATTTTGGGTAATAGAACATTTGACTTTTGATTGATTGGATTTAATTGATGAAGTTTCCTCCTTTGAAATTGAGAAATATGGTAACTTGAACCATTCTTAGAACCTTGACTTTTTCTCCCTCAATTGTCTCCATCATCCCACGAGAAAAGCATCATTTTCCTCATAATTTTTGCAGCCAATTTAGAGAGTGTTGACCTCTCATGACATTCTCCTCATTCACGTAAACTTTTCTACCAGATTATCTCTCACAGAATCTTCTTAGTTTTCTTTTCTTCTCCACGATTTCTTCTTCTTCTCTCATTTATTTTCTTGCAAATACTTAAAAGAAATATTGAATTTTCATGGAGTGAAATCCAAGGAAGTTTGAGAAGAATTTTTGTTTTAAGGTAATAACTCGTTCTTGATGCTCTTGAAATGTGATGTTCCCCTAAAATCTGACTGCTATAACTTTTACTAGGAATTTCCATTTGTTCTAAAATTTTAATATGTTATTCATGCATGTGTTATGTAATGTTCCTCAAAATTTCACGTCATTTGGAATTTCCTATGCTAGGATATGAGTTTTTCTTCTCCCTGCCACTCATAAAAATTATTGTTGAATGTTTATGTGCACATAAATGTAGCTTTTAATGTAGCTTTTTTTCTTAGAGCAAATGAATGATTTTCACGCGAAATTTCATATGTATATGTGTATATATATATGTTAAATTTATAAAGAGAAAAGTCTCATGATAAAATAACGAATATTATATGTGTCATGAAATTTTTATTGAAGCTACGTTTCTTAGACTGTTTTATCAGCAAATTGTTGAACTTCTATTGTATGATGTTTTTGTATGATTTAATGAATTTATTTGGTGATAAATATTTTTGTGCTTCTATAATTATATGTTAAAGGTTGTCATATGAATTTTGGAGTCTAAATGATTTTATATTAATTATTAAAATATGAAAAAAGAAATGTATGCAGCTCACTACCTATTATGTTGGAAGTTATTTTGTTCATGTCCTCCAATGCATGTTTTGGAATAGTTTGAATTTATTTAAAGGTAATTTTTGGCTATATTGTAAATTTAAGTGTCTATTATGTGTGATAATTATTTTATGAAATTATTGTAGGTTGTAGATAATTTAATATGTGAATGTAAGTTAGAATTGTTCACTGTTTTGCTAATTTCAGGCAGTTTTGGTATTTTAAGTTATGTGGCTTATTTAAATTGTTAAATGGAATTTTTATGGCTAATGAAAAAGGTAGTATGAATTGATGTATTTATGAGACGAATGTATGTGTGATGTTTTATGGAAATGGATGTTATCTTGTGGTGATTAATTCATTGAAAATATATATTAATTGTTATTATTTAAATGAATGTATGACATGAACACAATATAAAGTGAGCACATCGAGACCGCGGCGTCGTCAACTACAAATTAAGGTTAAGTAAGCTTATTAAGGTAAGTACATTCTCACCTGCAACATGATGTGGTTCATGAAAAGATTGGAAATTATGTTTATGATGATTTCTATGATAATTCTTTGATGGTTTTAATTGATGTTTTATTATGAAAAATTGATTTATCAAAAGTTATGCATGTATGATAATGACATATTTTAAAGAATAAAAGTATAAATATGTATATATGTATCACCTAAATAAGTGTTGCACATCCTATGTTATGATATGTTTATGTTATGATGTCATGTTTGGATTGGGATTAGCTACCTTTCTCCTTTCATGACGGCGTGCCTATGATTATGTTTATGGTGCAACACTTGGCCCTTAAGATAAAATGAATTAAGTTTTAATATGTACAGTGTAATGAAAGATATGTTCCTTATGAAATTATGCCTAGAGCACTATTATGATGATGATGATGATGATGTTCATAAAATGATTTAAGTTGTGAGATATAAATGTACTTACTAAGCATTAACTTATTCAGTTTTATATCATGTTGCAGATAAGGGTAAGAAGATAATGGAATATGTGGAAGGCAAGGAAAGGCGTGTGAGCTAAGCAAGATGGATTGAAAACAAAAGACACCAAGGAAGAAATTTTAAGAATTTATGAACTATGTTTTGTTTTCAGAGTATACTTATTCTCCACACTTTAAGATATTAGAACTTGTTTTAAATTAAATTGGATTTTTGACAAACGGTCGGTCTGCCGACCATCACTGGTCGAATTGCTGATGTATTAATTGGCCTATCGATTACGTTGTATTGGCTTGCCGATCTTATCGAATTTTGAAACCCTGTTTTGCAAAGCCTAGGGCGACCTACCGAAGGTTGACCTTTGGCCTACCAGACAACTTTGGCCTGCCGAATCCACAAGTTTGGCCTGCCGAACTATGAGTGTAGTTTTTTAAGGATGTTTTAAAAGTTATTCAATTTTACATTGGTACTAATAAACTATTTAAAGGATGTTTATGATCAAGTAAATTATTATTATAAAAATGGACTAAGTTATTGAATATTGATTTAAAAAAAAAACATATATATATATATGAATGCATGGATCTTGGGTATGATTTTCCAAAATATGATTTAATTAAATAGTTTATCTAAATCTTAAAAGTTTGAAGGTATGAATGTAACGTCATCTGTAACGTCTGTAAGGGGGCGTTACAGGCTTTGGTATCAGAGTGATTTCCACTTTTAATTCATATCATTACATGTCAGTCCAAGTCCTCCAAGTAAGTATGTTTTAAAGTTATATGTTAAGATGCAAGTATGATGATAAGAATAAGGTTTAGATGTTTAATGATTAATGCTCTAGTAATGAAAACATGTCTCATAAATTAAAAGAATATTCTTAAGCTCGTAATTCTTCTAGGAAATTATCTATGGACGGCCATAGAAGAATGCAAACCTGCACTCAGACCAATGAGATGTTGACAACGATGATCGCTGAGTTGCAAAGACAACTAGAGGAGCAAAGAAGAGAGATCGCTTCGTTAAGAGCCAATGGCCACAATGGAGAACGATGAGGCAATGACGTGCCTCCTCCTCCTCCCCAGTCACAAGTCAACGAAGTCCCGGCTCTTGCTGTTGAACCTAGAGTGGTCTATCAAAAACCCTTATTAGTTAGATGGAAGAGGGTTAAGCCGGCAGACTTTGAAGGCTCTAAGGATCCACTAGTTGCCCAAGGATGGCTAAAGATGAAAGAGGCCACTCTGAGACTCATGGGCTTTATAGATAACGAGAAGGTTCTCTGTGCTTCGTACTGTCTTACCATGGAGGCCAGGATTTGGTGGGATGGAATTGAACAGAGTAGGAATGTTGATGAGATGTCATGGGCTGACTTTGTTCATGAGTTTAACACGAAGTTCTTCCACATGAACATTATAAGGAAGCATTACGGTGAGTTTGAGAATCTACACCAAGGAGATATGTCGGTTACAGATGTGGTGGCAAAGTTTGATCAGCTAGCTCGCCTTTGCCTAGGGATGCTTAATGATGAAAGTGAAAGGGTCAAAATACTAATCAGAGTCCTTAGGCCAGAGATTGTTGCAATTTTTGATAGGGCAAGTCCACCCAGAAGCCAGGAGCAGGTTGTTTTAAGGGCCCAATATGCTGAGTTCCACTTGTTGAAGCTGAGAAGAAACCAGCCTCAGTCAGGTCAGTCGACAAACAATGCAAGCACCCAAAACTACCCTCCACACTAGAACAACAACAACAATAACAACAGCCAACACTAGAGGAATAACAAGAGGAAGGGCAACTCTTAGAACTATCAGGGTCAAGGCAACAACAGACATAATGGCGGTCAACCCAACAACAACTATAGGCAGTTCTAAACATGCACCAAATGCGGAAGGAATCATCCTGGAGAATATCGTCAGGGAACTAATCAGTGTTTTATCTGTGGATGATAAGGTCATTTTGCCAAGAACTGCCCCAATCAGACTAATGCTCATGCCCATCAGAAAGCTCCTCAAGCCCAACTCCAGCAGATGCAAGCCTCTTTAGAAGGGCCATTGATTAGCCAAGGAAGACTTGAAGCCCCACCTACAAATGCCCGCAGTTATGCCATAACGAAAGAACAGGTGGCTGCAGAAGCCTCTAATGTGGTCATAGGTCATATATCAAGTCTTTCTATTAATGCATATGTTCTCTTTGATACGAGTGCCACACATTCTTTTGTATCGTCGTCTTTTGCTAAGAAGTTAGGGGTTCATTTAGAGCCTATGAAGCAGGGATTCACTACAACATTACCTTCCAAGGAAGTGATGATATCTACGCACTGTATGCGTATTGTTCCCCTATGGATTTCTGAAAGGGAACTTTTTGTCGACCTCATCGTGATCAACATGTATGATTATGACATAATTCTTGGAATGGATTTTTTGAGCAAGTACAATGCTTCCATTGAATGTCAAAAACGAAAGGTGACCTTCCAACCAGAAGGTGAACAGAAGTTCATGTATGTAGGCGAGTCCAAGAAGAAACCTAGTATGTTTTTATCCACCATAAAAGCAAGGAAGTTGTTAGCTAGCAGATGCATGGGCTATTTGGCTAACATTGTAGATAAAAGCCAAGAAGAAAAGATAAGAATTGAACATGTGGCAGTAGTACGTGAATTTTTAGAGGTGTTTCCAGATGATTTGTCAAGCCTACCTCTTGATAGAAAAGTTGAATTTGAGATTGAGCTTGCTCCAGGCACTGACCTGATTTTGAAGGCACCGTATAGAATGTCCCCAGCGGAGTTAAAGGAGCTTCATTCCCAACTAAAAGAACTTCTCGACAAAGGCTTCATCAGGCCGAGCCACTCACCATAGGGAGCTCCAGTCTTGTTTGTGAAGAAGAAGGATGGCTCTATGAGACTCTGCATCAACTATAGAGAGCTGAACAAGGTAACAATCAAGAATAAGTACCTATTGCCAGGAATCAATGACTTGTTTGATCAGCTTAAGGGTGCATCTATGTTCTCAAAGATTGATCTACGGTCGGGATATCATCAATTGAAGATTAAAGAAGGGGAGACCCTAAAAACTACCTTCATATCGAGGTATGGTCACTATGAATTTGTGGTTATGTCTTTTGGTCTAACGAACACACCTGTAGCCTTCATGGATCTGATGAATCGGGTATTCAAGGACTTCCTCAATAAATTTGTTGTTGTGTTTATCGATGATATTCTTGTTTATTCAAAGAATCGGGAGGAACACAAGGAGCATTTGAAAATTGTGCTGGAGACATAAATTATATGCGAAATTCTTTAAGTGTGAATTCTGGCTTGATAGAGTGTCTTTCTTGGGGCATGTAATATCAAAAGAAGGAATCATGGTAGACCCTGCTAAGGTAGAGGTAGTTTTCAATTGGAAACAACTGATGAATGCAAGTAAGATCAGAAGCTTCTTGGGCCTAGCCGGTTACTGTCGGAGATTTGTGGAAGACTTCTCCAAGATAACAGTGCCACTCACGAATCTAACCCGTAAGGGAAAGAAGTTCGAATGGATAGAAACATGTGAGAAGAGTTTTCAAGAATTGAAGAAGAGGCTAATGACAGCTCCAGTATTGGCTATTTTGAAAGAAAACGATAGATTTGTGATTTATAGCGATGCTTCTAAGATGGGCCTTGGTGCAATCCTAATGCAGAATGATAGAGTGATTGCTTATGCGTCGAGATAGCTCAAGGATTATGAAAAGAACTACCCTACTCATCACCTCGAGTTAGTAGTAGTCGTTTGCGTGCTGAAAATATGGAGGCATTATTTGTATGGGGTCTAATGCAAGATTTTCACTAATCATCAAAGTCTAAAGTACTTCTTCACTTAGAAGGATCTAAATATGAGGCAGCGAAGATGGCTTGAATTGGTGGAGGATTATGATTGTGAAATCCTGTATCACCCTGGAAAAGCAAATCGAGTGGCTGATGCTCTAAGTAGGAAGTCAGCGGCTACGCTAATGTCAATGCAAGCAATGTCTCAGCCTTTAAGGAAGGAAATTCTAGACTTTAGTTTGGAACTTGTCACAGGCCAGCTATCAACACTCATTCTTGCTCCAACGCTATATGATGAGATTCGGAGTAAGCAAGATGATGATGAAAGCCTTGCAAGGATTAAGCAAGAAATGAAAGAAGGCAAATGTGAAGAGTTTCGAATTGCTAATGATGGAACTCTATACCTCAAAGACCGCTTATGTGTTCCCAACGTTGATGGCCTAAGGGAAAGAATCTTGGCAGAAATTCATGAAGCTCCTTACTCAATTCATCCAGGTGCAACAAAGATGTATAATGATCTAAGGGATAACTTCTGGTGGTTTGGAATGAAACAAGATGTTGCCATGTATGTGAAGAAATGTTTGACATGCCAGCAAGTTAAAGCTGAACACTAGAGACCTGGCGGTGATTTACAGTCAATCTAGATACTGGAATGAAAATAAGAGGAGATCGCAATGGATTTCATACCGATTTGCCCAGGACTATGAATGGATATGATGCTATTTGGGTTGTTGTGGATCGACTGACGAAGAAGGCACATTTCATTCCTATCAAGATCACTTACTTCATAGAACAGTTAGCGGAACTCTATGTCAAGGAGATTGTACGACTACATGGAATCCCTAAGTCTATCATCTCAGACCGTGATGGCAAGTTCACATACAAGTTTTGGAAAAGTGCACAGGCTGCAATGGGGACCAAGTTGCACTTCAGTATAGCTTTTCATCCTTAGACAGACAACCAAACAGAGAGGACAAACTTGATCTTAGAGGATATGCTTCTGGCCTATACTGTCGACTTCAAGACCAGCTAGTGTAAAAAATGCTACCGTTAGCGGAATTCACTTACAACAACAGCTACCAGGCGACAATTAGGATGGCACCCTATGAGGGCCTATATGGGCAAAAATGTAGATTGCTTATATGTTGGCATGAAGCTGCTGAAAAGAGGTTGATGGAAAGCATTGACGATGAAAAGACTGATTTTGTTAATGAAACCTCTAAGATGATAAAGATGATAAGGAAGAGCATAGGGACCGTCAGAGCTGGTAGAAAAGTTATGCTGACAGAAGAAGAAGAAGACCCTTAGAATTTGCTATAAGCGAATCTGTGTTCTTGAAAGTTGCACTGATAAAAGAAGTTATGAGGTTTGGAAAGAAAGGCAACTTGAATCCGAGGTTCGTCGGACCTTATGAAATAGTAAAGCGGATAGGTAAAGTAGCGTATCAGCGTATCGATACTCAAGAAATATGTTCCAAACCCTACGCATGTGGTTGAGCCACAAGTGATCGAGATACGAGATTACTTAAGTTATGTAGAAAAGCCAGTGGTGATTCTTGATTGAAAAACCAAGACCTTGAGGAATAAAGAAATTCCGTTGGTTAAGGTTTTATGGCGAAATCACCAAGTGGAAGAAGCTACGTGGGAACGTGAAGATGACATGAGAACTATGTATCCGTAACTATTCTGAGTTTCAAGGACTAAACTCTTATAAGGTGGCGAGAATTGTAACACCTGTTGATTTTCATGTTACGAAAAACGTCAAGTTAGTGATGACGTTAAGTAATTACCTTATTGATTTATGATATTATTGTCACTAACCATTTTATTCTAAGTGTTATGACAGGTAACAGTCACATGGAATTGATGTGCTCAAAGTGTTCATGTTATTTATGTTATATGTTTAATTATAGTTTTAGTAATAATTTAATGCTTTGATGAATTTTAGTGTATTAAGGCAGATCGGCAGGCCAAACCATCTAGTTCGACAGGCCGAATGACTCTCACAGAACGGCAGGCTGATGAATATAATTGGTAGGCTAGACCTTAAACCTTCGACATGCTGAACTGAGCTATCGGCAGGTCGAAGACTGTTGACGAGTAATCAGCAGAAATCACCCAAAATTTGTGACGATGTTGATTAGATGTGATTGGATAATGATTGTTGATTGATTGGCACATTTTTTGCTTAATTTTTTCTTATTTTGGGTGATAGAACATTTGACTTTTGATTGGTTGGATTTAATTTGTAACGCCCTCTTTCCGAACGTCACAGATGTCGTTACATTCATTCTTTAAAACATTAATTGGAGCAAACTATTGTAATTAATAACATGCATTTGAAATCATAGTTTGGAAAAGCATTCCCAAGATCTTTACTTACATTTTTTTTTTTTACAAAAATATAATTCGCAAGAAATTATAATTAGTTAATTATAACAATTCATTTTTCCATAAACATTCTGTAAATAGTTTGCTAATATCATTTAAAATTAAATTGACCTTTGAAAACAAAAGATAAAATTGTTTGAACATAGCTCAGTCGGCAAGCCGAACTTTTAATTTCGGTAGGCTGAACTCAACCGACAGGCCGAAGATCACCCATCGGCAGGCCGTCTGAGGCTTTGCAAAATGGGGTTTTAAAATTAACAAGATCGGCAGGTCGATCAAAATTATTCGGCAATCCGACCAGTATGGTCGGCAGGCCGAACAAAAGAAAACTTTGTTTTTTTAAAAAAAAAGTTTTAAAGCTTCAAACGTGGAAGAAAATTTATAAAATATATTAAACCAACATTCACAAAATCTATAAAACTTATCCTTAAATTATAAACATACTCAAATTCATAAATCATGAATTATTTCATTATAGTCTCTTTCCTTGGCGTTCTTCCATTTGCAATTCTTCTTTCCTAGCTCACATGCCTATCATTGTCCTCCGCCTACTCCATAACTTTCTTACCCTTATCTGCAACATGATGAAAAACTTGAATAAGCTAATGCTTAGTAAGTACATTATAATTCTCACGACTTAAAACATTTCATGAGCATCATCATCATCATCATCATCATAATAGTGCACTAGGCACATTTTCATAAGAACATATATTTCATTACATCAACCATATTAAAACTTATCCATTTTATCTTAAGGGGCCCAAGTGTTGCACCATAACATCATCATCATAGGCGCGCCGTCATGAGAGGAGAGGGGTAGCTAATCCCAAACCAAACATGACATGTCCAACCTTTGGGACATCATAAACATAAACCTAAACATAGGGTGTGCAACACTTATTTAGGTGATACATATATACATACTTATACTTTCATACTTTGAAAAAAACATTATCATGAAAACATGCATACTTTCATGCCTTAAACTTCATGAAAAATCATCATGAGAAATCATCATAAAACCATCATAAAAATGGATTTCAAACTTTTCATAAAACTCATACTTTTCATAAACATACATTTCATAAACATATCATGTTGCAGGTGAGAATGTACTTACCTCAAATGAGCTTACTTAACCTTACTTTTGTAGGTGACAACGCCGCGGTCTTGATGTGCTCACTTCTCAATGTGTTCATGTCATACATTTATAAAATGGTAATTAACATTTATTTTAATGAATTAATTACCATAACATAACATCCGTTTCATATAACATCATATTTACATTCATTTCTTAAAAACATAAATATATAACATATTTCATTAACTTTGAAACATTCAAATAGAACTAACAACACAATTACACTTCTGACCTACATTAATTCATAACTTAATAACTTTATTTTTAAACACAATTTGAGTACCAAATTCGGCAATAACAAAGTTAACATATAAACATATTAGCATGATTTTTCTTTAGTCATAAAAGTTTCATTTAATATTTAAAACGAGTCATACATCATGAATAACAAAATCTGCTAGCAACCATAACACAGTGAATAATTCTTAACTCAGGTCCATTTTTCAAAATTTCATATCATAGAAAAATTCACAAAAATTACCACATGCTATATACACACAGAACCGTAGCATATCCAAAAATCACCTATAAATAAATTCTTAACATTTCAAATCATGCATTAGAAGGCAGAGATAAAAATAGCCACAAATAATTCAGACAATGAGTTACATGCAATAATAATTCCCAAACAATTAAAATAAATTTATTTTGACCTCAAAATTCATTATGACATCATATTCACATAT
>CAMOHE010054535.1:0-19777 GCA_946598075.1 Artocarpus hirsutus | reverse complement strand
ACAATTTGTGCCAAACAATTAAAATAAACTTATTTGGTCCTAAAAATTCATATGATATCATTTTTAACATACACATATAGTAGCACAAAATTTCTCATTTCCAAATAAAATTATATAATCATACATAAATATCACATAACAAAAAAAAATCTCACAACATTACTGTTTAAGCAGTCACATAACTTAGGCTTAATAAAAATTCTATAACACATGAAATATTCACCATATTGTCACCAAAATTTCCAGTCTATAATTTAATATATAAATAAGCATGTACACCAATTTTCGTGCAATAAAACATTCATTTGCAACAAAAATAACACCCATACATATGTGCAACAAAACAGTCAGCAATTATTTACTGTGAGTGGTGGAGAGTAGAAAATTCATAAATTTTTATAGAAAAATTAAAATAACGTGAGACTTAGGGGAAAAATCACATAACTCATGCATACATAACATATTAAAAATTCAGAGTAAAATAAAATTCGTAGAGAAAGATATAGAAGTCACAAAACAGGAGAAAAGATATGCTTAAGAATTTCCAAGATTAAGTTCATACCTTAGAACAATTCCTTCTTAAACTTTCTTGAATTATCTCCAAAGAATTTTTTTTTATATATTTTAACAAAAGAATAGCAGGGAAATTTGAGAAGAGGAAGAAGAAAAGAAATGTGATAGGAAGAGGGAGAGAAAACGAGAGAGAGAAAACGTGGGAGAGGAAAATACGTGAAATAAGGGAGAGAGAGAGAAAAGAACGTTATAAAATAAATAAAATTGAATTTGCTTATGTTACACTCTTTAATCAGAATTTTCTGATTATTTGCAGGGTATAAATCATGGGAAGTGGAGAGGTTTGAGGGAAAAAAGAGTCAAAACTTCTAAAAATGGTTCACGTTACCATATTTTTGCTTTTGTAATACGGGAAAACTTATCCATTAAATCAAATAATTCAAAAGTCAAATGCTTCATTACCAAAATTAAAGAAATCATTCCATAATTTTGTTATTTATTCAGAACAGATCATCCTTATCATAAATTCCACTTTATCATAATTTTGTGAAATTTCTACTGACTGCTTGTCAGCTGTCATCGGCCTGCCGATCTCTAACTTCGGCCTGTCGATCTCTGAAGTTCGGCCTGCCGATGACACACCATTGGCTTGCTGTTTTGAGAAAAATCATTTCGGCCTGTCGAACCGAATGGTCCGGCCTGCCGATCTGTCTTAACTCCCAAAAATCATTCATAACATTTAATTAACAATAAAAATATAATTAATCATATAACATTAATGACATGAACATTTGAGCACATCAATTCCACGTGTGCGTCACCTGTCATAAAACGTAAAATAAAATGGTTAGTACCATTTATCTTATATTATAACACTTATCATCGTCATTAACATAAATATAACTTTTAACGTTGTTATTTTCATAACATTATCCGTTACATGAAATTAGACGGGCGTTACAGGTGTTGTCTGGCTTCCGTTCCTCTAGCTAGTTCCACCACCAAGTTCTTCTCTTTAAGGAGAACAAGACCACTGTAACGCTCCCCTTTACGGACGTCACAAATGTCGTTATTTTCGTTTCGTAATACTTTTATTTATAAGATAAACTATTTAATGAAAAGGTAATTTGAAAACGTAACCCAGGATCCATGAATTATATATATATATATACATATAAATATTCATCAATATATTACTCATTTATAATCATTCTTTAAATAGTTTATCTCACCAAATAATAAATTCAAAGAAAACATATGGTCAAAATTTCTTACACAATTCGGCAGGCCGATCCTGTGACTTCGGCAAGCCAAACTCGACCGGTAGGCCAGCCAAGGCTTTGCAAATCGGGTTTTTAAAATCAATAAGTTCGGCAGGCCGATACTTGGCAATCGATAGGTCGATTAAACTCTTCGACAGTCCGACTAGTAATAGTTGGCAGGCCAAACTGTTATAAAAATTTTGTTTAAAAACAAGTTTTAAAGTTTCAAATGCGAAAGAAAATTTATAAAATAATAAAGTTAAAGTGTCATGGTTCAAATCTTAAAAGCCCATCAAATAAACATACTCGAAATCATAAATGATGGTTTATTTCATTAAAATCTCTTTCTTTGGCGTTCTTTTATTTGCAATTCATCTTTCTTAGCTCACATGCCCATTAGTGTCCTCCACCTAATCCATAAGTCTCTTACCCTTATCTACAACATGATGTAAAACTTGATTAAGCTAATACTTAGTAAGTACATTTGTAAATCTCACAACTTAAAACATTTTATGAACATCATCATCATCATCATAATAATAGTGTACTAGGCACATTTTCATAAGGAACATATCTTTCTTTACATTGTCCATATTAAAACATTATTTATTTTATCTTAAGAGCCTAAGTGTTGCACTATTAACATCATCATAGGCACAACATCATGAGAAGAGAGGGGTAGCTAATCCCAAACCAAACATGACATCATATCATATCATATCATATCATAACTTAAGGTTTCATTGGGTGTGCAACACTTATTTAGGTGATACATATATACATATTTATACTTTCATGCTTTAAAAAACATTATCATCAAAACATGCATAAGCTTTGATACCTTAAAAACTTCATAATAATACTTCATGAAAAATCATCATGAGAAATCATCAGATAACCATCATGAACATAGATTTCAAACTTTTCATAAACTCATCATGTTGCAGATGAGAATGTACTTACCTCAATAAGCTTACTTAACCTTAACTTGTAGATGTAGCAACCCCCTCCTCCCCTCCCCCAGGAGGAAAGAGAGGAGAGGACTGCTACTCATCGTTCGTTCGTGCATGTGAAGATGGGCCAATTCGTCAAGCCAATCAGAAACATGATAGAAAAAATAATCAAACCTTAACTCAACTTTAATGTAGAAATTATCTTATCATTAGCAGCAGAAATATTAAGATTACAACACTTATACAAAAGATAGAAAAGCCCCTAAATGTCCTCAATAACAATTCTTAGTTTCTAATAACATTAAAGAAATACTTAGAAATAAATATTGCATCTTAGACTCGTCATGGCACCTTGGACCATTATTGCTCAGTCCTCTACATCCTTACTTGGAAGCTCACCTGCATTACTAGAACTATATAAGCATAATGCTTCGTAATTAAACCATAGTAGTTCCAAATAAAAACATACTTTCATAAACATACATTACTTTTAGGTTTTTGGGCCCGTAGCATAACGTTAATCTCAAGCAGTCATAACCCTTAACATTCATTCATAGATAGTCCTTATCTTGAAACATGCTTCCTCAAGGATTTGACCATGAAAACATACATAATATTGGTTGGTTCATGACAACAAGAGAGTTCATATAATACTCATGAAAAATCATCAAAAATATCTTTAAACATATTCATCATAACAACATACATAACTTTAAAACATGCTTTAAAACATACTATTTTTCAAGTGATGTAGTGAAGGGTACACTTACTCAAACCATTTAGTCATGATCATCTTAGATTCTATACATCATCATTCATTTATTCTTCACATCACATAACATATCCCTTCATATTCTGATGAAAGCCATTGAACACCTTCATGATTTTCTATCCTCTCTTCATGCATTCATATGTCTCCTTAAATATTGTGTTTCCTTAATCTTTTCTTTCTTTTTCTCTTCTTGTTTCTTCCTTATTCCCTCACGGTTCATCCCCTCATTTCTTAAGTCTCACATAGACATCTCTCTATAATATCTTTCTTTCTTTCCTCTAGCTAACCTATCAGTCCCTCTTATTTTCTCTCATTCTCACTCTATGTAACAAAATAAAGAAAGAGAATAAGGAGACGAAGAAATGTGCAGCATAATGGGTGAGAGGACTTGTGAGAGATATAAAAGGAGAGAGCAATTTTCGGGTGAGAAATAAGGAAATAATGGGATAAGGAAATAATAATCGATATATTACAAATGTTATGCCAAGATGAAGTGTATCCATGAAAGGTAGAAAGAAATTAGAAGAAAGTCAATGGTTTAATAGAGGAAAAATATAATGATAATATCTTAACTATCTATGAATAGAATTCTAAATAAATCAGCTAGTCATCCAAAAAAAAAAATATGAGAATAAAAGATAATTTGAGATTCCAATATTAGCTCCACTTGCTTAATTTCAATTATCAAAATAGGAAACCTATCATGAATTCCAATTATCATTAAAAAGTCAACTATTCCCCCACATAGAAGTAAGAAAAGAGATAAAAAGAGGAAAGTCAATGATTCAATTGGGAAACATAATGATATTACCTTGACCTACCATATATAGGATTCCAAATAAGTCAATAAATCAATTATAAAAGAAAAAAAATTGAAGATAATTTAGGATTCCAAAAAAAAACTGCTTCACTTGCCAAAGTTTAATTGTCATAAAAAAATTAGGAAATCTGATCATAAAATCCAATCACAATAAAAAGTCAACTATATCAATTACACACATTTATATAATTTACATTAACACATAAACATATATACATTATAAAATATTAATAGTTATTTTCCACTACAATTATCCAATAGTACAAAATATTGTGGACAAACCTCTATAAAATAAAATATGACAACTATTAGCAATTTGTCTACCACACACAAATTTAACATAATGATTATCAATCTTCATTTATTTATATGGAAGTCAACTACTACATAAAACATGCATATACAATTACATGATAACAAACTCACAATATACAATTATACAACATACAACTTATTTGTGTATCATATATTAGATAACATATAAAGATATTATAGTGTATGAATAATTCATGCATATGTGTGTATTGTATATTATATAAACTTATGTATAATTCTTTCATTCATGCAACACACATGGCAACAATAGTTTTAGTATATATATATAATACCTTTGCATGAAGTTCTATCATCCCATAAACACATGACAATTTTATAAGTAAAAAAAATAAATGCATAAGTGGTAAAAATAAAAACACATATTTATATAATTTGAACTAGACCCCTAACTTAAAATTAGGGCGTTACAGTAGGTGACGACGCCGCGGTCTCGATGTGCTCACTTCATATTATGTTCATGTCATACATTTATTAAAAATAGTAATTAACATATATTTCAAAGAATTAATCACCACAACATAACTTCCATTTCCACATAACATCACATAACATATCTCAAATTCCATATTACATTCATCTCTTAAAAATATAATTTGTTTCATTAACCATAATTCAATAAAATTAAACTGTCATCACAAATACTTACTGACCTTCATGAATTCAAAATTCAATAACTTTACATCTATACACAATTAGGGCATCAAATTTAACGAAAACAAAAATAACACATAGACCTATCACCATGATTTTTCATTGATCATAAGAATTTCATTTGGCAAATTAAATAAGCCACATAACTTACAAAACAAAAACTGCCAACAATACAATTCAGTGAGCAGCCCTTATTATCATTCATAAAATAAATTATCTACATCCTAAATTAATTCCATAAAAATCCCACATATAATAGACACATAAAATTACAATATACTCAAAAAAATCACCTTTTAATAAAATTCATACCATAATCCACAACATGCATTACAAGACATGAACAAAACAATCTTCATCATATAGAGCAGTGAGCTTCACACAAATTTCAATAATTGAAATAAAATTATTTAGACCTCAAAATTCATATGACAACATATTAACATATAATACAGTACCTCAAAAAATTCTCATCAGTAATTAAAATCATTTAGTCATACAAAAACATCACACAACAAGAGTCTAACAACTTTACTGATAAGGCAATCTCATAACCTAGTCTTAATGAAAATTCCATATCACATACAATATTCATCAAATCATCACCAAAATTTTCAGTTCATAACTTAACATATTCAAGAACATATTTGCCAAATTTCATGCACAACAACATTTATTTGCAATATGAATAAAAACTACACTTTTTATGCGACATAACAAATCAGCATTAATTTCTACAAGTGGCAGAGAGAAGAAAATTTATAACTTATCATAAAAAAACCCAATTGGCATGAAATTTAAAGGAATAACACTGACACATGCACGAACAACATATTCAAATTTCAGAATAAACGGATATTCCTAGACTAAGACATAGCAGTTCGATTAAGGAGAAGAAATACCAAAAAAAATGAACCTCAAAACGATTTCCTTCAATCTCCTTTTGAATTCGCCCAAAAATTTCAATATTTTACTCAAATAATAACAAGAATTTTGAGAGGGAGAAGAAGAAGAAGAAACATGTGATGAAGAGAGAGAAAAGATGAGAGAGGAAAAACATGGGAGAGAGAGAGAGAAAAAAATTATCGTGAATGAAAAAAATTGAAAATGATGGAGGAGGTCACAATCAGAATTTTTCTGATTAAATTGAGGGCCAAAATCACATGGGAATAGAGGAGATTAAGGAAAAATCAATTATTTAGTTCCACTTACTATATTTCAAAATTTTAAAAGAGGAAACCATACTAATTAAGTCCAATCAATCAAAAGTCAACAATTTCATTTCCTTAATTGAGGATCTTAATCCAAAAATATGCAAATCAATCAAAAATCATCATCCAATCATCCAATCATCTCAATCACCAATTTAGGAGATTTCTGTTGACTGCTCGTCAACTATCATCGACTTGCCAATGTCCCACTTTGGCCTACCGAATGCATGAGGTCCGACCTGCCGATTACATTCATCGACTTGCCGTTCTGTGAGGGTCATTTCGGCATACCGAACTTGAAGGTTTGGCCTACCGATTTGCCTTAAAATACTAGAATTGATCAATTTATTAATTATCACAAAAATTATAATTAAACATTCAACATAAATAACACGAACACTTTGAGCTTATCGATTCCACGTGACCGTTACCTATCATAGCACTTAAAATAAAATAGTTAGTACCATTAATATCATATATCATAGCTCATATCATTTAAGAAATTTCTTAACGTCGTTACACTTTGATATATACTGTTACATGGAAATCGGCGGGTGTTACAACCACTCCTCTACTAGTCCAACCGGATTTGCTCTATTTTATGGCAAGCCAAGCTTCATTTTAGAAAACCAACTTTGGAATGATTATCCTTGCGTTGAGAGCTTGGTTTTGGTACTAATTTCCACAACCACCTCACCTGTAAACCATTGGGCAATGACGATCAACAGCAAACCTCAACCAACAAATTGGGAAAGATGCCATTATGGCATGTCTTCGACATGTTGGACACATTCATGGTGGATTTTTTAGACGGAATTCGAAAGGCTAATATTGGTGATTCGAAATTTCAATGGACAATGCCATTTCAAATCTTTTTGCTGCCAAATGTGGCCAAGTAAGTCATTAAGAACTCTATTACTTATCTTTTGTGATATTTTTATTTAATTAGCTAATAAATTTGGAATATGAATTTAAACTATATGGATTTTAGTATTATTGTGGTGGTTGTTGTTGTTGTTGTTGTTTCTGTCGTCGTCGCTGTTGTTAGTATTACTATTATTCGATTGTTAATTTTTAAGAGAAATTGAAATTTATAATAATCCTTAATTTGTTATCTGATTTATGAACTTATGAATTTAATTAGAGTTTTAGAGTCAATAGATAAATAAAAGGAAAATAATACTGCTCAATGATTTTTATTTTTTATTTTTTAATTATATAAAAAAAAAGGATTAGGACTATACGATTTATGCTTTACTTGAAAATGGACTTTTTATGATATGATGAATGTCTAATATCTTGGTTAATTGAATCTTTAAAAACCACTATTTCATTGTTACTTCTTATAATTTACAGTGATTCATGAGTTGTCATAGCCTTACTTTCATCGGTATGGTTAATGTTGATGAAATTGTGATTGCTAGCAAATGTGTGATGGTTATGTGATAATATATATATGCTCTCGGTGGGATGTCTTGAAGTTATGGCATGCCACAACTATTATGTGAACTATCTTTTGCATGTTTAAAATTTTGATTTTAAGAAAAATGAGTCGTTATACTATCAAAATGTTGTTAAACTGACTAACATGGCAGACTGATTTAGGATGGGTTTCAAAGTCAGATAGGTTAAAACTAGATTTGATATATGTTGAGACCTTACGCGATGCCATCGGATAATTTTTAAGGCTATGTAATGTGTTTCTCAAAGTTATATCTTTCGGGGAGCTCATTTTTTGGGCACAATGGACATACATACTTTTGGTACCATCAATGCTATATGGCCTATTTAACGGGTTGCTCCTTTGTTGCACAATGGACACGGAGTGCTCATTTGAGGGCATGACGAAACTTATTATAATTCTTCTCTTTTTTTTCCTTTCCTTCGTTAACAAGTGAGGACATGTGGGAAAGTTTTTGAGTGATGATTACAAATTGTGTTATTTATTGGTTTGATAAAGTAGGAACCTCATGAATTTTTCTTATATTGAACTAAAAGGGGGGTAATAGACTTCCTATAGGGCATTATAGACTCACTCCCCCTTCTTAGACTTGGTGCTTGAAGGATTAAATGATATAAAATATGTAAAGAGTATATTTATTATTCAAATATCAAATGTTGTTCTCATTATGTTCATTCTATTAAATATATGATAAGTAAACAAAAGTATGAGACTATCAGTCTAAACCTTTAAGATCGTGCATATGATGAATAGATTATGCAAAAAACATGAATCTAAAAGGTGATGGTCTAAATAATAAGGTCTGCAATCGAGGAAATAAGTTAGGAGCTTTATTCATGCTAAGATTGTTATGTTATCTACATCCTTTACGGGAGATGATTTATCTTGCACATCAGAGTAGGACACCATGAGAAAAAACATCAATATATTATCATAGGTGACTATACGTTGGATCAGGACAAAAAGTTGAATTAGTTTGATCAATAATTTTATTTGTTTAAATCAATTCACTTTAGATAATTATATTTGTTGTATCTTAATCCTGAAATGAATTAATAGGCCCGTATTATTAAATTGTGTCTTTTGATGTACCAAAAGGTGACATCCTGTTTTGATGATGGTACATATACTCGTTAGAGACATGACTCTTAATTGACATAGACTCGTTATTCATAGATATGGAAGCCATAGCTCTTTTGTATAGTTAATGTTATTCTCTTATTAGCATTCTCTTATATTTTAAAAACTAGACTGCTCAACCATTTGGATACATAGGTGTAACCGAATGGAATGCTATTTATGAATAGTTAGTTTTCCAAAGGTGAGATAATGGAACATATATAGGTGTAATCAAATAGTATACTATTTATAAATTTTCACTCGATCGATAGGCTGGTTGTTGAATTCGATAGGACGGTGCCATCAATTTGGTAGGTCGATTGCATAGTTCAGCAAGCTGACCATGCAATAATCCTATTATATGTGTTTTTTATCAGAAGTTAATCTAGGCTCGAATTTTGAAGCCTTTTTTTATAGGGATTGACCCCAAATTCGACCACTATATGAAGAGAACTATTTTTCATTGTTTCTCAAATCATTTAAAAACTATAGAGAGAGTTTTCTAGTGAGAGAAACTTTAAAACTCCTAAAGAATTATTGTTCAATATCTAGAACCTTAGGTCTTGGTTTTTCCAAGTGGTTGGAAGGAGAATCATCGGAGGAAGAGCTATATGACGTGCAACCACTAGCATTCCGATCATGGAACGAAAATAGCAAGCAAGACCAATTGATTGAGGCTCTTTTGAAATGTTCTTCTCTAGTCAGAGTTTATACAGTCTTCAGTCTATTAAAGAGGTAGTGAGATCTTTTATTAATTTATGTACTTAGCATATCAAACTTGTTATTTGGAAAAAACTTTGATTTTATGGGTTTGTGATCATGATCCATACATAAATTATGTGATCTTAATCTCTTCATTGCTTAAATTCAATTTTTAAAAAAGTTGGCACTCTTGGGGGTTTTTATATAATTAAATATTGTCATGAGATTATATATTAGATGTTTATTAATTAATTATGGTTAATTAAATTTCTATTTTAATAATTATATTAATTAATAATTAATATAATAATAAAAACAAAAAATGGGTCCTTGAACGATGGTGGTGATGAGGGTAAACAAAATCCCCACCAAAATTCACAAAAAAGGAAACTACATAATAAATAACAGAGACAAACAGTAGAAGAAAAACAGAATTAAATATACCAAAAAATGGTAAAATTAAAAAAAAAATCCCATGTAGCATTATTACAATTGTGTCTATTTCCATATGTCTGCAGAGTCTTAGCAAACGCTTTGGAGTTCTCTCCCTATTTAAGCACAACCCTTTAACTTGTTTTCCCTGTCTAAACCATAAAACATAAACCATCTCTCTCTCTCTCGCTCTCTCTAACTATCTATCTTCCACATTGCATTAAAAATGAGTGGTTTTAGTTTCAAAAGCCTAACACTAACGCTTCTCATTGCCATTCTCGTATGGTCGTCGATTTTTGAAGCCTGCACTGCTAGAAGAAGAAGACATTGGAGCCATCACAACAGAGGAACATCTTCTTCCTCTTTGTACAAGAAGAAAAGCAAAAGCCAAAGCAGTCACCACCACAAAGGAAGCGGATCAAAACCGAAATATTCTCCGCCTCATGACAAGGTGGCTCCGCCGCCTCCACCCCTGACAGTGGCACCTGGGGACGACGCCCCATCTCGCTCCATGCCACCACCGCCGAAGAGTAAAGGTTACAACAATGGGGTGCACTCTGTCTCCTTTAACGTGCTAGATTTTGGTGCCAAGGGTGATGGCAGTACGGATGACACCCTTAATCTCCTTATGCTAAATAAAATTGGTAGAATAATTATTCGAGGTTTTGAGAACTCCAGAAGATGTAAAATATGAGGACCACTATTTCTCACGTAAAAAAGCTGGTGCAAGGTTTCTTCTTCTCCAATTTAAAAGCTTCAAACATGGGTTTGCAAGCAAAGAGGAGAGTTCTTTCATCTTCAATATTAGAGCTTTTATTCTTTTTCATTTCTTTATATTACAACAAAACACAGTCCATTTTATCCCAATTCAAAATGCATTGATAGGAGTTTGGATATTGGTTTGTACAGTGTATTCCCAATTAAATTGA
The DNA here is from genome assembly GCA_946598075.1 of Artocarpus hirsutus. Taxonomy (NCBI): domain Eukaryota; kingdom Viridiplantae; phylum Streptophyta; class Magnoliopsida; order Rosales; family Moraceae; genus Artocarpus; species Artocarpus hirsutus. Next base: position 8,615 of record CAMOHE010054535.1, on the reverse strand, counting down.
TTTTTCTCAATGTGTCCGTTAATCGAATGGGGTTTGCAAAATTATATAATAAAATTTCGTAGAATTGAATTGTAATTTTTGGAGGCAAAAATTTGTTTTTGAAAAATTTAAAAATTGAGGGTAGATTTTTTGTCATGTTGTAGGGTCTGTGCTGAAGACACCATGTCAATTCACAAATCTATTATAATTTTTTCAGCTTCAGCATTTGAGGTTTGCAAGTCCCAACATAATGTACAAGTTATCATATTCCTTTGAAATTTATAAATACATCATAATTTATGTAACTCCAACATTTGAAGTTTGTAAATTCTTTCATAAATTCACAAACTATCATATTTATGACATGGTCCAAAGAATTTTTCTTACAGTACCATAAAAGTTCTCTGCATTGTAGACATGTATATCTCGACCTGCTGTGGAGTTGTATGAATTTTAAAGTAATAGGCAAGGACAAGTGAAAGAAACGAAAGTGGAAAGGAAGAAAAAAGGCAAATCAAATGGCTTTTTAGTAGCTGGGGAGACGCTCATGATAATCTTCCAATTGAATCTAGTCTTAATGAAGAAGTCTATATCTCTCTCTTCTAGTTATATACATATGCAGAAAAAAAGGGGATAATTTTTTTCTTAGTTTCCCTTTTTTCTTTTAATGGCAAGAATTGGAATATCTGGACAAGCTAGCACGTTTGAACTAGATTAGCGCTTGATCCCTTTTGTTTTCATTCTTCCTTATTTGAGACTGTATGTGTTGAATACTTAAACATCGTTGGTCAGCAGAAGAAGAAAAGTAAGTTTAGAATCATATTTTTAAAAAAATTGAAATGGGTCAAATTAATTTTTAAATTTTGTAATAGGCAATAAAAATATTAAACCATCTTCAATATAAAAGCTAATTACAATACTATATTCGTCAAAAAAAATTAAAATAACATGTTTGATGTGTTATACAACATTATACTCTAAATCATGATGCTATTTTTATTTTTTTTGAGGAAAGATGCTATTTTGAATGATATGCCTATTTTTGAATGAGATGCCTATCTTTTATCATAATTATTTAGTCTTGAAAGCTATAAAAAATACAAACCTTTAATACTAAAATACATTGAAAGTGACAATGTTGTGATGATTAAAAATTTTTTAAGAAGTCAATATATCAACTAATGCACTGCCAATAAGTTTAGCATATGGTTATTTTAACATAAAAATGACCCTGTATTGGAGAGTACCTTTAATACTCAAAGAGTTGTTTTTAGAGCCATTTTTGTGGTTTTGATTAAAGAGTCTTTTGCAGAGCCAAAAAGAACTTTTAGAAGATGATCCAAACATTTTAAAATGCAGCTTTTGGACTAGAATGCCAAAATCAGCTACTAAGAAGATATCCCAAACAAGGCCTAAAACATCTATACTTTTGATAAGTTAGTGTATGTTTGTAATTTCCTTTAAGCCCTCAAGTTAAATTTTTTGTTTTCATGTGCTTAGGAGTTGTTTGGCATCACAGTAATTGGTGTTGTTTCCCCCCTAAGGTACTATGCCTAAATCTAGTCTCCATTGAAAATTTAGGACATTCGTTTTGCAAGCTCTTTTCCTTCAGATTGTGTTTTCTATTTAGAGAATGCTTTGTTTCTTAAGGATTTTGGATTTTGCTGCCTTTAATAGCTTCGTCCGAAATTTTTAAAGGGCGCTGAAATTTACTTTTTATTTTTTTCTTTTTGTCAGGCTGGTAGTCTTAGCTGATTTTGCTTTTCTTTTTCTTGAGGATATCTGCTAAGGATGTTTTTCTTTTTCTTAGGAACATTTGTTCTTGGTAATCCACTCTAAATCCATCTCCAACCTATTGTACTATTTTTTGCCCCAAAATGGTGTAATTTCAGCATCAAACATAAAGCTCATCTCCTAGCCAATAACATCAAAAGTAAAAAAGAATATTCCTGTATATTATTTCTTTTTACAAATTAATCTAGTTAACCAATTATTTCTTAATAATTATTTATTCATTTAATACATAAATATATTATAAATTTAACAGGTTGTTACAAAAAGTAATAAATAGTTAAATTACATTAAAAAATATTTTGCAAAAAAAATAGGCTAACAACAAGATCAAGGACTCGACAATACATATAATGCTTTTGGGCAATATTTGATGATATTAGAGGATCAAAAACTGGTCTCCCAAATTATTGAATCGTTGTATTTGTTTTATTACTTTATAGTAGTAGTGTTATCTATGTAGTCTGAGATGTGTGTGTGTGTTTTGAGTGATGTTGTACTTTTATGTAATTTTTATTATGTATGTATTTTATATGCTTAAATTTTATTCTTTTATTGCATTTTACACATAATTTTTAATTAATTTAAAAAAACATTAGGGAACAATTGTTTAATAATATGCATTTTGGAGTAAAAATTAAGAAATATATAATTTCTTAGGGTAAATTTTAGGATTCTAAAACCAAAACCCAAAAAAAAAAAAAGAAATCAGATCTATCTGAACAGTGTTGCACTATAATTAATGCAATCCTGAAGCAAGCACTAAAATAGTGCACAATTTTGGCACTGGATTGGAGAGGGATTTACTCCCTACTTTCACGTTTAACACCGTTTTGGTAGAATTGCTTTAAGTACACTATCACATGACTTCTGGTGTACATCGTTTCTTTCGAGTTGAGAATATTAGCATCCGTTTGTTTCACGAGTTTTAACCACAATACTTCTCAAGTGGTGTAAAAAAATCTAATCCATATTTCACTTTTTTGAAATCCGACTTACACAAAATTTTTTCCTTTCAAAAAAAAAAAAAATCGACACTCATTTTTTTCTCTCCCAAACATGAATTTAAGTTAAGTTGCAAGTTCAAATTTGCAATTTCAAAACCCATAAATTGTGTATTAATTGTATATCTTTTGGGGTTTTTGTTTCCATTTCAGTCAACAACATTCTTCTTGAATTGTGTATTTTTCTTTTCTCTATTAATAAATTCGAGAGGCTGTCCTGGATGGACACTAATCTAGTTGGGACGTGTCTTTAAGGTTTGATGCTAGTTTGCACTTGTGTCACCCTACATTTTATTTAATATATAAAAAATATGTTAGGCAATGGACTTTGTTAATTTGGATAAGCTTATACATTATATAAACTGCGACTGTTTGCAATATCATTCTATCCGAAATCATATAATATTTTTCTTTTTGAAAAGCAAAATTACGTAATATTTCTTCCGTAACAAAATTACTAAATTTCAAACATTCAGCAAAATATAATGTATATTTTGTTCTAAAAAGTAAAAGTAAAAAAAAAAATACAATTAAGTATATTTTAGTAGGTAAAAATATTCCTCAAAAAGTAAAGCGACTAATTTCTTCCCCCTTCTCTTATTGAAATCAGGAAGCGTCACAGGAAGTGAATCTTTTTTTTTTTTGTTTTTATTTAAAAAACAGAGGAAATGAAATGTTAATTTTGGAATATGTTTATATATAGTAAAATAATAAATACGCCGTCCATACTAGGGTTTATACCGTTATATGGACTAACGGAGTAGGAATTAAAATAAATGTCTACAGAAACACTGTCTAAGATAAATATCTGCAGAAATACGTTCTATTGTGCTATTCATACGTTACCTCAAAAATGGCATTTTGTAATTTTCTCGAATACTGGGGATATTCTATAATCATGCTTAGTATATATGTTAAAGTTCTTTGCCGTCCTCTTACACCTCTCAGATTTTAGGGCTAGGGTTTCGCAAAAAACGTTGAAACACCTGAGAAACAATGTCGTCCTCCAGAGAACCAAATGTCATAAGAAGGTCGGGCCTAGAACCGTCTAAGATGGAGGTGGCAGACAAGCCGGCGGTGAGTGATGATGACATCGCCAAGGTAATCGGCTATTGCAAGTATTACTTCAGAGCCGCCGCCGCCGCCGAAGCAACCGGAAACATTGAGAAGTTTGAAGCCAAGCTCGACAAGAGAGACGGAGACTTCAGTTCCCGCCTGAATTCTGTAGCCGAGAGTATGGAAATGGATCGTGGACATCTGGATCTCACATGCCAAGCGGTCGCAGACATGCTCAAGACAAAGAGTGTTGAGGAAATTCGTGAGGTCTTTGCAATCAAGGAGGGTGAATTCACCCCAGAGGAGGAGGAGGAGATGCGTAAGGAGATCCAGCGTGCACTTGAGTAATGCCGATCGAGAGAAAAAGGACTAGTTAATTTCTTGATCACCAAATTAGGGTTTCGCTTAACAAATTTCTTTATAATGTTGTAGGTGATCAAGAACTGTTAATTGTATGTTTGTTTTAGTTTTGTTGGTCTATCTTGTGTGAAAATTCCATCCTTTAGGGGTAGAGTTTTATGATCTTTCATGAAAATCTTGTTCAATTTGACTTAATCCCATGGATGGGTTTGTTTGTCGAATCATGTTGAAGGTGGTTTTTGTTTTTCTTTTTATTTCTGGTTTAGATTTGCAAATTTCTTGTTTTTTTTTTAATTTCCTTTTTCAAAGACTGTTTATTCTGAAGATTTAGATCACGAGAGTGGCTAAAGTAGTCATCAGATGATGAAATCTACAAGGAAGAATTTTCGGAAATCCCTAAGAAATTTTGATGCGTGTATTTGAGGGAAGAGTAGTTTCAACTACTGAATTTTAGGGAAAAAATGCAATTATATTTTCTAATTAACCAATAAATTGTTCATTGCAAAATTTGAGAATTGATTTTAAATATCATCACTGGACATCATCAATTCAGCCGCAGGGTTTTATTTATTTATTCATTTATTTTTTAAGAATGAAACATATGATATTTGCTCAGGCTTCAACTTGGTCATTGCAATTATACAAATTAATCACCTAAATGAACAAAAATGTAATTAGCCATATATTATTCCATGGTTTGGTTTCGCTATGTCTAGTGGCTAATAATGACATGAAAGGAAGACGAATTAACAACTGTAGGCCAAAACAATTTTCCTGATGCTGTTTCAGCGCCTTTTGCTTCGAACAAATACATACAGCAAAGAAGTCATGATTCCTCGCTTCATTCCATCTACAATTCCCGCAGTATTTTGCGAGAAAACAACAGTTATTTTAATGGAGTTTGTAAATGAGTATGCACCTCAACCAACACTTATACATAATTAAATGTAAGATCAGAAATGCGAAATGACAATCAAATAAGTACATAAGTAGGGCATTTGAAAACGTAATTAAAACCACACCTCAACTTTTGCTACAAAAGTTAGTTAGAACTATCTTTTACAATTCTAATTGTGTTTCCAAACACCTTAAAAGTAGTCTTAAACAATGCCTATTCACCAAGTGAAATTTAAAAATGAGACCTAAAAATCACCAATAATATGAAACGTCACTATTTAATAGAATAATTGGGGACTTGAATGCACCCTGTTAGTCAAATTGAGAGGTGCCTCTCTATAATCCTTAACCATAGCATAATTCCATGGAAAAATCCTAGATAAGGGAAAAAGAAGATATGATTAATTCAAGCCTTTAATCAATACGAATGAAAACAAGATGGAGTAACATATCCCAAAACCGACCTAATCGCGATACCTGTTATTGGGTATGCCATCTATGTCACAGGCACCAACCGAACACAGAAATAAGGAGCCTTAAACCAGCGAATGGGGCTCTCCAAATGAGCTGCTCAAGAAGCAAGCTTATCTGCAATTGGGTTTAATTACCTTATGTTCAAGACGACTTCAACATGTTGAACCATTTAGCTTTAGACCACCATGGAACTTCAAGTTTCCCGGAAGTCAAAAGACCCCCACAACATAAGATGAGTAGCAATCAAGCCATAAATTGTCGCATTGAGATTGTTCAGCGCAAAAATTGCAGTAATAACACCTATAAGTTCTGCTTTTAAAGGTGTAGAAATAAATTAACAAGGTTATCTGCATATAAGAATTACCTCCTCAATACACATGGCAAACCTTTTAGAGTTTTGAGCACCAGTGAAAGTAGTCTCCAACGAACAGTGTATAGTGTTCTCAAAAATGAAAGTGACAAGGTATAAATTGAAGCACAAACTTTAAACGCAATGGAATGCAAGAAAAAATTTATAGCTGCCCTATCTACTACTGCCCACTTTGTATAATTATAAGCATAGCTATTAACATGTTTTTTTTTTTGTTAAAAGATTTCCACAAGCACACATTGCTTCTTTGTGTAAAGACGCAGGTATTATGTGGAAAAAATTTGTTCTGCAGATCTTCTAATTCGGAATAATGTTTCTTCTTTTTGTCACACATTTCACATAATGGCCCATAAGTTATACTTAAAACTCTCTCTCTCTCTCTCTCTCTCTCTCTCTCTCTCTCTATATGTATATATATATAATATATATATGTATATATGTTTGGATTGGGAGAAAGAGAGAGAAAATTCTTGAGAGAAGAAAATGAAAAGAATTGAGAGAATTCTAAATTCTGTTATTGAACTTCTCGAGAATGTACAATTGGTTAATGATCCTTTAAACACTGAGCTGGACTAGTAACTAACATCATTTACTCGACCTATTACACAAGGACTTGTAACCAACTTCTAACAAACTCATTACATAGTCTTAAAAAAATATGTGCACACATACATACACACATATATATATATGAAGAGAAAGTACTCTTCAATTGCAATCATAAAACTTATTGTTGTTTTCAGGACCAAAAAGAAAAAAAAAAAAAGATCGATCAAAAACTAGAAAACAAAGCTGTCAAGAATTTTCCAATACTATTTATATATTTATACTTTTTAACGTAGACCAGTATATGGGGTTATACGGTCTTAGCTAGCCAGTTCTGTATTTCTGTACGTATATAAGCACGTGATGCTGTGTATTGTTATTCTGGACCTTTATCAAATTATATAGTTAAAACCAGTTTTAATTGCCTGATCGGTTTATAAAATCTATACCCTTAAGTTTTCGATATTCTCATATACAATCTAATTAAAATGTTCCATATATCAAGTAATTGCCGTTCAAAATATTCCCATTTCGCTCAATAGAAAAGAGTCCATATGTCTGGCAGTTGGTTTACCTCTTTAAATTTTAAGATGGGAATAAATTCCTTTGTATATATACGCTGCTAAAAAAAAAAATAAAAAGGCGCTAAGGCATTGGACGCCAGTTGAGTGCAACATAAGATTAATGAATACCGATTTCATTGACTTTTGAAGATATTTGAAGCCGAGATAAGATTTGGTACTGCTCATTTCATATATTTTGTAAAACCCATGGTTTTGTTTCAAAGAAAATCTAAAATTTTGGGGCCATTTTGGAATTTTTAATTTTGGGGTAGAAATTTATTCTAGAAAATTAAAAAAAAAAAAAAGAAAATCTGATCTTAAGATCAGATTTCCCTAATTTTTCCTCCATTTTCTTTTCTTTTTCCTTTTCTTTTCTTCTTTCTTTTTTCCTTTTCTTTCTTCCCCCTCCAATGCAACAAAGCAGCGCCCCTGCACCCCCCCCCCCCCCCGTGTCATTGCCTCTCCTCGCTCTAGGCCTTTGGTTGCCGCACTCTTGGATGCTTTGATGAGTTTGAACCCTGCCGCTTTTCCGGCCACCAAACTGTCGTCCCTTCACTAGCTGCTCGTAGCTTGGAGCAAGCCAAGATTTGCCACACTCTTTGGGCTTTGGTAGCCAATTATGGTGTTGTAACGCCCCCTTTTTGGACGTCACAGATATCGTTACATTCATTCCTTAAAACATTAACTGGAGCAAACTATTGTAATTAATAACATGCATTTGAAATCATAGTTTGGAAAAGCATTCCCAGATTCTTTACATACATTTTTTTTTTTTTTGACAAAAATACAATTCGCAAGAAATTATAATTAGTTAATTATAACAATTCACTTTTCCAAAGACATTATATAAATAGTTTGCTAATATCATTTAAAATTAAATTGGCCTTTGAAAACAAAGGATAAATTATTTTTTTTTTTTTAACACGGCTCGGCCGGCAGGCCGAACTCAACCGACAGGCCTTCCGAGACCTTACAAAATGGGGTTTTAAAATCAACAAGATCGACAGGCCAATACATAGCAACCGGCAGGCCGATCAAAATTATTCGGCAGTCCGACCAGTATGGTCGGCAGGCCGAACAAAAGAAAATTTTGATTAAAAAAAATAAGTTTTAAAACTTCAAATGCGAAAGAAACTTTATAAAATAATAAAAGTCTATTAAATAAATATTCTCAAAAATTCTAAAACATATCCTTAATATTCAAAAATGTTATAAACATACTCAAAATCGAAAATCATAGATTATTCCATTAAAATCTCTTTCCTTAGCGTTCTTCCATTTGCAAACCATCTTCCTGAGCTCACGCGCCTATCAGTGTGCTCCGCCTACTCCATAACTTTCTTACCCTTATCTGCAACATGATGAAAAACTTGAATAAGCTAATGCTTAGTAAGTACATTGTAACTCTCACAACTTAAAAACATTTCATGAACATCATCATCATGATCATCATCATAATAGTGCACTAGGCACATTTTCATAAGAACATATCTTTCATTACATCAACCATATTAAAACTTATCCATTTTATCTTAAGGGCCCAAGTGTTGCACCATAACATCATCATCATAGGCG
>CAMOHE010054534.1:0-23216 GCA_946598075.1 Artocarpus hirsutus | reverse complement strand
ACATATGGTGATAATTCCTAAAGGAAAAAAAGTCATGGCCGACTGCAATTTAAATAATTGATAAGGTAGCATGTGCCTTTTTGCATCCGTTTGTCAATCTTAGGGCAAATACTTTTACAGTATGGAACACTCCTATCTTGAACCAAGAGCAGGGTTGTAGGAAATAATTTCAGTTAGCATTGCTTTTGTAATTCAAGCTATGCATTTACCTTTTTTAGTCTAACTATGTCACGCCCCGGAGTACGGGAGGTGACGTGGTAGATTAATTAAGTTAATTAAATAGAAATTTAGCTAAAAAATTGGTTTTAGTATTAATTTTATTAATAAAAATAAGTAAATTTTAAAACCTTTTTAAAACGAGCAAATACAATAATTAACCATTAGCATTTAACAAAATAAGCAATAAAGGAATAATAAAATAATAAAAATATAAGGTGAGGCGAGAATGGGTCCCACTGACCCATATCTTGTACACATATACAGTACTAACAATATTACAATATAACCACAGTCCAAGATAAGAGTGAAAGTTAAGAATTATACATGCCTTGAATTGTTGTAATACAACCTACCCAAATCTCCTATTGATCGCAAGTCTGGTTAGCGGACTTTTCTCCTATCCTAAGCTGATATCTACCTAAGGGGTAAGATTTTAAAACAAATAAAATGTGAGCGAAAGGCTCAGTAGGACTATAATTTGAAATTATTTAATTTTAAAAGAAATTTCATTAATTAAACAAATAAATAGAAAACAAACTAGAACAAATAAATAAATAGATGGAAAATCAATGAAAGCTTTCCTTACCAAAACAGTTTAAATAGATCGACCAGAAAAATACCATTTTCTTTTCTTGGCCAAACCATATGTAAATCACCACCGTAGTGGCCAACTAGGTTTCGGGACCTGCTCCTAAGGTCGCGCACTACACGACCCGATCTTTGATATGACATCATGCCCCAAAATATGTATTTATATAACTTTTCATGATTATTAAAATCTCTTTTTACCAAATATAATCATTTACATTCATTATGAGGTTTATTATAAAACCCACCTCAATCTATTCTTTATAGAAACATTCAATAAAATCCTCATTCAATTAGTTATTGAAAACATTTGATAAAAATCCCTTTTATGCCAAAATCATTTTAAAATCAGGTTACTAAAGAAAATAGGTAGGAGTCCTACCTCGATATTCGTGTCGATGTCCCACATTGTATTCTCGGTCCACTATACGTTAGTTTCGTAGATCCACGTATAACCTTAAATATATAATAACTTAGTTTATTAGTATCTAACTCAAGATATCCTATGTTACTAAATCATCTCATGGTGTCATAGTGTACCGTTTAAGTTTATAAAATCATTTTACAAAATTGGAGTTTCAATCGGGGTTCAAAACGATGAAAATGGGTGAAAAATCACAAAATTTCATCATGCCTGGTCGGCTTACCGGTTGCCCTGGTTCGGCCAGCCGAACTGCACAGTTCGGCCTGCCGAAAGCCAAATCCGGTCAGTCAAACTTTCTCAGGTTTGGCATGTCGGTCGGATGAATCCGGCCTGCCGAACACATGAATCCGGCCTGCTGAACATGAAGTTCAACCTGTCGATTTGGAAAAATTTTAAAATTTTCTAAGCACGGGTCTCGCCCTCCCCGAGCCCAATTCTTCAATCCTAACCTGTTTTCTCAATTCTCAGGCATGGGTAATGATCATAATTGAAAGAAAAACATAGTAGATTACTTTTAATGCTTTAAAACAAGTTTTAAACAAATTTTTCTAAAAAATCCAAAAATAGAGAAAAATAAAAAATCTTGATTTAAATATGTTTTTGATAAAACAAAGCTTGTATTCTAGTTATTCTAAATTCATCTAACCTAGATTGAAGGTTTTTTAAGCTTAGAAAAGCTTAGATTTCAAAATGCAAGAAAAATTAAAAAAATTAAAAGTTTTTTTGAAATTTGAAACTAACCTCGAATCAAAGCTTTAAATCACATTTTTGGTCATCAAATCAAGTTCCCGAACCTTCAATCCGCTAACCCCAAGCTTGGAGTTGATTTTTCTTTCAAAAATTTTTGAGAGAAAATGAGAGAGAGTGAGACCAAAAGGGAAAAAGAGAGAGGGAGAAAGAGCGCACGGGAGAGGAGAGAGAGAGTGTGTGAGTGAGAGTGAGGAAGAAAAAGAGAGAGTGAGAGATTTTATAAAGAAATGAAAGGTTGTTTTCAAAAATACCACGTCCCGCACGTGGTTTTCCAAAGTGGGACGTGTTGGTCATTTGACAAATTATTTTGTTTTCAGTATTTAAAATAACAATTAAAAATAATTAAGAGTAATTAAAAATTATTAAAATAATCAAAAATATCATAAATTTAAAAATTTCATAAAATGATTAAATTAAGTTTAAAATATTTATTATGGCACACTAATTCGTCATTTTACACATTAATGATATTTAATTAATTTCAGGGTGTTACAACTCTCCACCCCTAAAAGAAATTTCGTCCTCGAAATTTTACAAATCATTTCAAAAACAAAACAAATGCGGATACAACTCCCGCATACTCGAATCTAATTCCCAAGTGGCTTCATCAACCCCGTGATATTGCCACACAACCTTAACTAACGAGATTTCATGGCGGCGCAAGCTAATCATTTTACGGTCGATACTCTGGATCTGCACTTCTTCATATGTCGTATCTTCCTAAATCTATACGTCTTGGAACGAAACAATCTTATCCTACTCAGGTGGACACTTTCGAAGCATTGACACATGAAATACGTCGTGAACATGCGAAAGTTTCGGAGGAAGGTTGAGTCGATAAGCAACTACACCAACACACGTTGGGTTATCTCGAACCGTCCAACATATCTTGGCGCGAGTTTTCCTTTTACTCCGAATCACAAAATGCCTTTGCGAGGAGATAACTTCAAGAGAACAAAGTCTCCAACCTCGAATTCCAAGGGTTGATGTCTTCTATCTGTGTAACTCTTCTATCGACTCTGAGCTGCCTTCAATCAATCTCGAAGCACTACAATCTTCTTATTGCTATCGTGAATCTCATCTGGCCCAAGAATAACTCTATCCTTTGGTTCGGCCCAAAACATTGGCGATCGACACGGTCGTCTGTATAGCGCTTCAAACGGTGCCATACCAATACTCGATTGATAGTTGTTGTTGTATGCGAACTCTACCAGATGCAAGTACTTCTTCCAGTTCCCACCGAAATCTAATGCGCACGCACGTAACATATCTTCGAGAATCTGAATAACTCGCTCAGATTACCCATCATTCTGAGGATGAAATGCCTTGTTGAAGTTCAAATCTGTACCCATAGCCTCTTGAAAGCTCCTCCAGTACTTGGCATTAAACCTGGTATCCCTATCTGATGTAATGGATAAAGAAACTTTGTGCAATCTTACTATGTTCTACAGATACAATTCCCTAAGAATCCTCCTCGAACATGTCGATCTGAACGGAATGAAATAAGTTGACTTCGTCAACCTGTCAACCATGACCCAAATCGCATCATGTCTTTGCTCCATCTTTGGCAATCCGGTAAGGAAATCCATCGTCACATGTTCCCATTTCCACACTGGAACAGGAAGCGGTTGAAGCTGACTTGCTGGCTTCTGATGCTCGGCTTTCACCTGAAGACAAGTCGCACACTTGGCCATGTACTCCTGGATATCCTTCTTCATACCTCTCCACCAATATTGCCTCTTAAGATCACGGTATATCTTCGTGCTCCTTGGATGAATGGCGAACTGAGACTTGTGAACTTTGTCTATTACGGCCTTTGTTACTTCTACAATTGCTAGAACTACTAGACGCTCCCTGAAATACAACGATCCATCTGCATGTATTCTCTATTTTTCAAACTGCTCTCTATTCTGAATTCGCGTCCAGATTCCCTGAAGATGCTGGTCTTGCCATTGATTCTGCTTCACCATTTAAACAAGAGCTGGGGTGGCCTCTATGTGGTACACCGAAACATGATCATAGTCTTCATGATACTGTAGCCTGTATTCACTCACTATTACATCCCTCTTCCAATCTTCAAGAGCCAAACAAGCGAGAATTCTTAAAGACTTCCGACTGAGTGCATCTGCAACGACATTAGCTTTCTTGTGATGATATTGCAGCTCGAAATCATAATCCTCCATGTATTCCATCCATCTTCGCTAGGGGGTGGCAATAATCGTGTTTGTACCGTGTTCATGTCGGCACGTTTACAGCATGGTATGTTTAGCCTAAACACAAACACGACACGATTAATAAACGTGTCAAAAATGCCAACACAAACACGACACACCTATGGCACGCGTAACACGACACGACACGATTAACACGATTATTAAACGTGTCGTGACGGGTTGACACATAACAACACGCATATGACACGTTTATGACCCAATTAACTAAAAATTAAAAAAAACTAAATTTTTTTAAAAAAAAAATTAATTTTTTTTTTTAAAAAACCAATAAAGAAAATTAACAAAAACACAATATCTAATTAATACTAACCTACTATAAATATTTCAAATATTTTTATTTTTAAGTTTAAATGTGTTATAAATGGGTGGGTCGTGTCGTGTCGTGTCAACACATTCGTGCTAACCCATTTATGGCACAATTAATAAACATGCGGTCCAAACTTGTTTATCTCGTGTCGTTTTCGTATTGTGTCATCGTGCCATGTCCAAATTACTGGCCCTAATCTTCGCTGCCTCAAGTTTGGATCCCTCTGAGTAAACAGATACCTCAAACTTTTGTGGTCGGAGAAAACCTAAAATGTCACCCCATACAGATAACATCTCCAGATCTTTAGCGCTTGAATCACTGCTGCGAGCTCTAAATCGTGAGTAGGGTAGTTTCGCTCGTGAGGTTGTAGTTGTCTCGCTCCGTACGCTACACATTCGTGCTGCATCAACACACACATGAGTCCACGTCCTGAAGCATCCGTGTAAACCTCATACGGCTCATCGCTACTGGAAATGCTCAATACTGGAGCTGAGGTCAATCGATTCTTCAATTATTGAAAGGCAAGCTCACATTCTTCGTTCCACTTGAACCTAACATTTTTCCTAACCAATCTTGTCAATGGTGCTGCTACCCTCGAAAATTCTTTCACAAATTTCCTGTAATATCTTGCAAGTCCCAAGAAACTGCAAATTTTTGCCACATTCCTCGGTCGTTTCCAATCCACTATGGCTTCTATCTTTGATGGATCCACTGAGATACCATGCTCGGAGATGACATGACCTAGAAATTTGACCTCTATTAACCAGAATTCACACTTTTCCTTCTTGGCATACAACTGATGCTCTCGCAAAGTTTGAAGCACGATCTTGAGATGCTGCTTATGCTCCTCCCAAGTCTTAGAATAGCCAAGATGTCATCGATGAACACGATCATAAACCGATCCAAATAAGGCCTGAATATCCTATTCATCAAGTCCATGAAAGCTGTCGGAGTGTTCGTCAATCCAAACGGCATCACTAGAAATTCAAAATGTCCATATCGAGTCCTGAAAGTTGTCTTAGGAATGTCTTCTTCCTTAATCCTAAGTTGATGATATCCTGATCTCAAGTCTGTCTTCGAGAAATACCGCGAGCCTCCCAACTGATCAAACAACTCATTCATCCTGTGTAGAGGATACTTATTCTTCACTATGGCTTGATTCAGCTGTCGATAATCTATGCATAATCTGAGAGTCCCATCATGCTTCTTTGCAAACAAAACCGGTGTTCCCCACGATGATGTGCTATTCCGGATGTATCCTTTATCAGCAAGCTCCTAAAGTTGCTTCCTGAGTTCCTTCATTTCTGCCGGTGCCATCCGGTAAGGTGCTATGGAAATTGGTGCTGTCTCTGGAAACAATTCAATACCAAATTCAATTTCTCGATACGGTGGCAACCCTGGTAGCTCATCAGGGAAGACATCTTCAAATTCGCCTACCACTGGAATTACTGCATGTCATCTCGAAACACTTGGCTCTCCTTCTAATTCATAAGAAAGGCATAGCAAGCTACATTCTTCCGCCCTTCGAGACATGCCCTCATGAGATGCTCACTCATTAACCGATCACCACCACCCTAGTAAGTAATCTCGTCCCCTTACCTGACACTAAGGTTATTTTTCTAAGTTGGCAGTCTACGACTGCACTGTATCTAGACAACCAATCCATCCTTAGGATTACATCATATGAACTCATGGGGATTACAATCAAATCACTTTTCAAAATCTCATCCCCAATCTTTATTTTACAAGCTTTACAGATACTATTCACACACACCTGCCCCAAGGGTGAAGCTATAACTAAGGGTTCATCAAACTCTTCTATATTTAATCTCAAGGCATGTACAAAAGAGCTTGAAATGAGAGAATGAGTGGCACTAGTATCGAACAATACGTGAGCTAAAGACTGAGAAACATCTGAACTCCCTAATGTCATCATGTGAACCTGTACTGAAGCTTTCCCTTTTTTTTTACTAATACTACTAGATCTTGGGTTAGCTAGCCGATACTGCTACGATGATGGCGACTGCACATTGGCTATACTTAGCGCTCAATACTGAGGGATGTTACGTTGAAAGTTCTACGGTTGGTGTCCTTGTGCTGAATATGACAGTTGCTGAGGAGAGCATTGACGATACTGAAGCTGAGGGTATTGCTGAGGTTGAGGTAGAGTCTGAAGTTGGGGCTAACGACTAGCTCCTTCTCCGATCTGAAAGGTGAGCACTCTTGATTGGGAAATTCCTCTTGATATGTCCCGGCTGTTGGCAATAATGACAATGGAAGCTGTAGGGGTTGCTGCGCCCGCTGCTGGATGAACTGCTGCTGCCGCTGTTCATGCTACCCTGTTTGTTCTTTCTTGGAGTTGGTCGACTACTGATGCTCCTCCTGCTGCTTCTCTGTGGTCCTCCTGACGTCTTGACTCGATTCTCACAATACTGTGTGTAGTCACTCTCTACCGATATTGCTAATGACACAAGCTCTCCAAAGTTCCTAAGTCATAGGGCAACCACCTGTTGTCGAATAGGAGCCTTAAGTTTGTCTTGAAATTTAATGCACTTCTCATGCTCCGATGCCATTGTAGATGGAGCAAACCTGACCAATTCATTAAACTTCGCTTCATATTCCCGTACTGACATATCACCCTGCTACAACCTATAAAATTCTACCGCCTTTTGATCCCTGTATCCCTGTGAAAAATACCGATCGTAGAACAGCTCCTCAAACCTATCCCAACTGATGTTACCATTTTTCTCTAGGCGTTTAGCTTGCTTCCACCAAGTATTAGCACCACCTTCAAACTTATATGCCGTAAATTCCACACGATACTCCGTTGGCACACCAAGAGTATCCAGATGCTTCACGATCGAATCTAACCAATATTCTGTCACTTGTGGGTCCCCATTTCCATCGAAAGTTGGTACAGATGCACTTCGAAACTCATTAAAGTATGTATGCCGATGACTAGCCTCGGAGTCATCTGGCCTTGCCCTAACTGCCATCTACCGGAATGCAGCAAATATGGCCCTCATCATGCCCTCATCATTTCCAAACTCGACATCAGCTGTCGAACATCGTCTAGGTGCCATTCTCTCACTTCTAAAAACAAAATTTGGACTGTCAATGGTATTTCATTGTCGTACATGTGTGCACAATTCCCAAGGTTCATAACCTTGAGCTCTGATACCATTCTGTCATGCCCTGGAGTACGGGAGGTGACGTGGTAGATTAATTAAGTTAATTAAATAGAAATTTAGCTAAAAATTTAGTTTTAGTATTAATTTTATTAATAAAAATAAGTAAAATTTAAAACCTTTTTAAAACAAGCAAAAAAATTAATTAACCATTAGCATTTAACAAAATAATAAAGGAATAATAAAATAATAAAAATATAAGGTGAGGTGAGAATGGATCCCACTGACCCACATCTTGTGCATATACACAATACTTACAATATTACAATACAATCACAGTCCAAGATAAGAGTGAAAGTTAAGAATTATACATGCCTTGAATTGTTGTAATACAACCTGCCCAAATCTCCTATTGATCGCAAGTCCGGTCAGCGGACTCTTCTCCGATCCTAAGCTGATATCCACCTAAGGGGTAAGATTTTAAAATAAATAAAACGTGAGTGAAAGGCTCAGTAGGACTATAATTTGAAATTGTTTAATTTTAAAAGAAATTTCATTAATCAAATAAATACATAGAAAACGAACTAGAACAAATAAATAAATAGATGAAAAATCAATGAAAGCTTTCCTTACCAAATAGTTTAAATAGATTGACCAGAAAAATACCATTTTCTTTTCCTGGTCAAACCATATGTAAATCATTACCGTAGTGGCTTAGTTGGGTTTCGGGGCCTGCCCCAAGGTCGTGCACTACACGACCCAATCTCTGATATGGCATCATGCCCCAAAATATATATTTATATATCTTTTCATGATTATTAAAATCTCTTTTTACCAAATATAATCATTTATATTCATTATGAGGTTTATTATGAAACCCACCTCAATTTACTGTTTATAGAAACATTCAATAAAATCCTCTTTCAATCAGTTATTGAAAACATTTGATAAAAATCCCTTTTAGGCCAAAATTATTTTAAAATCAGGTTACCAAAGAAAATGAGTAGAAGTCCTACCTCGATACTCGTGTTGATGTTTCGCACCGTAATCCCGGTCCGCTATACGTTAGATTCGCAGATCCACGTACAACTTTAAATATATAATAACTTAGTTTATCAGTATCTAACTCAAGATATCCTTTGTTACTAAATCATCTCATGGTGTCCTAGTGTGCTGTTTAAGTTTATAAAATCATTTTACAAAATTGTAGTTTTAATCGGGGTTCAAAACGATGAAAACGGATGAAAAATCACAAAATTTTATCATACCTAGTCGGCCTGTTGGTCGCCTTGGTTCGACTGGCCGAACTACACAGTTCAGCCTGCCGAAAAGCCAAGTCCAGTTGGCTGAACTTTCCTAGGTTTGGCCTGTCGGTCAGATGAATCCGGCCTGCCAAACACATGAATCCGGCCTGCCGAACACGAAGTTCGGCCTGCCAATCTGGAAAAATTCTAGAATTTTTCAAGCATGGGTCTCGACCTCCCCAAGCCCAATTCTTCAATCCTAACCTATTTTCTCAATTCTCAAGCATGGGTATTGATCATAATTGAAAGAAAAAAATAGTAGATTACTTTTTAATGCTTTAAAACAAGTTTTAAATAAAATTTTTAGAAAAATCCAAAAATAGAGAAAAATAAAAAATCTTGATTTAAATCCGTTTTTGATGAAACAAAGCTTGTATTCTAGTTATTTTAAGTTCATCTAACCTAGATTGAAGGTTTTCTAAGCTTAGAAAAGCTTAGATTTCAAAATGCAAGAAAATTTAAAAAAATGAAAAAGTTTAGAAAATTTGAAACTAACCACGAATCAAAGCTTTAAATTGTGTTTTTGGTCATCAAATCAAGTTCCTGAACCTTCAATCTACTAACCCAAAGCTTGGAGTTGATTTTTCTTTCAAAAATTTTTGAGTGAGAATGAGAGAGAGTGAGACCGAGAGGGAAAAAGAGAGAGGGAAAGAGAGCGCACGGGAGAG
This sequence comes from Artocarpus hirsutus, assembly GCA_946598075.1. NCBI lineage: Eukaryota > Viridiplantae > Streptophyta > Magnoliopsida > Rosales > Moraceae > Artocarpus > Artocarpus hirsutus. Next base: position 13,594 of record CAMOHE010054534.1, on the reverse strand, counting down.
GAGAGAGAGAGTGTAAGTGAGAGTGAGGAAGAAAAAGAGAGAGTGAGAGATTTTATAAGAAATGGAAGGCTGTTTTCAAAACTACCACGTCCCGCACGTGGTTTTCCAAAGTGGGACGTGTTGGTATTTGATAAATTGTTCTGTTTTCAGTATTTAAAATAACAATTAAAAATAATTAAGAGTAATTAAAAATCATTAAAAAAATCAAAAATATCATAAATTTAAAAATTTCATAAATTGATTAAATTAAGTTTAAAATATTCATTATGGCACGCTAATTCACCATTTTATTTATTAATGACATTTATTTAATTTCGGGACGTTACAAACTATTTACCCAAACTATTGGGAAAATGAATTGTGCTCAAACTTTCTTCAATAGTGATTTATTTGAACGCTAAATATTTAAATGGAAATTAGAATAGATGTCAGTTTTTGAAAACTTATTAAAGTAAATAATAGTAAATAGAAATTTTAGTTGGTAAAAATATTTTTTTCTTATTTATTTATTATGAGTAAAAAAATTTGTACCAATAAATTTTCTTTTCAATGTTATTTAATATAATATTTTCAAAACTTGATATTTATTTTAAAGAGTGTCAAATAGGCGTGTTACAATCAAACCTCTCTTTTTATAAAACATAAAGGACAGATTCATAAATACTAGACTATCGTTAATTATGGACTTATAAAAAATTATTGTTAATTAGGGATGAATATAAAATTTATCATTTTCTTCTTCTTGTTCTTCTTCTTTTTTGAACTTGTGGATAAGAGGATTAAACACTAAACTTTAGGGTGTAGTTATGTTTGAAATCAAATGCTAAACTATGCCTACAAGCACAAGAATTTATCTTTATAGTTAAACTTTTTTACCTTTTTTTTATTAATAGATTTTATTTTTGATTCCTGAAAATTGCATATGTGGACGCAAGATTTTGCTCTTCCTCTCTTTAAACCTACAAAATGGAAATGGACTTGGATGAAACTTCTAGGGAGTAAAGGAACCCTTAAGGACAACCCTTCAATGACGATCATTGAGGTCTCTAGAGTGCCTCACGCTAAAAAGAAGAAAGAGAGAGAGCTAAAAAGGTATGCCCTTCCCTTCTTTACAAGGGTTAATAATAAATTAAGGATGGGAGAAGTCCCTCTATGTCCTTGGACCGTGCACGAGTTAGAGAAGAACACCTAAATATGTGCCTTTTGAACAACTCTAATACCATTCGAGACTGCGAAGACAACCTTGGGTGTGCTTGATAATCAACCAATAGATTATCACAACCCACGAACAGGGCCGTGATTAGTTAAGATTTAAATGAAAATTAAGGAAAGATTAAATAAAAATTAAGGAAAAACTAAATGACAAAGTCCGTTAAAAATACACGGCTCGTAAGTCAATAACATTAAAAATAACTAACTTGCGAGGGCTTAAAAGCCTAAGAATAATAATTATACTCCGAGTACAAATACTGAAGACAACATCGACAACAAGACAAGCCATATAGTATTGATTAGTACAACAAATACAAGTTGAATACCAAACCTCATCGAAAACATCAAACAACTCAAGGCATGGTTTTGAATACAAATGGTTACACAAAACTTGGAGGGATTTTAAAATAACAAAAATTGAGCGAAAGGCTCAGTAGGATTTTATTTCAAAGCTCAACAGTTAAATGACCTATAGAAACAACTAAATAAAAGAAAGTCCAATTTGTAGATACATAATCAAAACATAAACATGTAATTTATCGAAAATTATATAATGATTAAACACTTACTTTTGAGATGCAAACATATTATTTGTCGCAAATCATATAAATAATTTAAGAAGTTTGTAAACACCACCGAAGTGGCTCAAACTGAGTTTTTAGGACTTACACCCTAGGTTGCTTTCTGCATGACCTGAGCTTTGACGGCTCAGTAGTTAAAAACATAACTATTTGATAGATATCTTGGACAGTGTTTGAAAACTCATTTAAATCATAAAAGCTTGGTGAATGTAAGGGCAGAGGATTTATTTTATTTTTACTAATTCTTTTAAAAACATATTTTCAATAACCTTGAAAATAATGTAAGATAACATATTTTTAATAGCTTTGAAAATATAAGAACAATTCTTAAAAACATTCAAGAATAATTTTAAGGCCGAAAAGAATTCTAAATTGCAGCCACCAAGAAAGAGTTTATAGAATCCCACCTCAGTATCTAATACTATTAGTTGTAACACGGAACCCAACGTAAGCGCCGTTAATGTTCAAAACCTTTAAATGTACTCCAAAATTAGAAATCAAGCTCAAATAAAATCCTTTCAAGCATTAACATGCCAATTTAATGATTAGTGTGCCATTTTAGTATTTCAAATATCAAACATGCACAATCTTTAAACACATGATGCAACTAAGCTTTGAAATATTTTGAAAACAAATACAATTCTAGTCTAAAACAATTTAAAAATAAATGTTCAAAATTAGGTCTTTTAAAGGAAACAAAATCACAAAACAAAAAAAGATAGATGAGAAAGAAACCACCAATCTGGACAACACAACTGGCCTATTGCCTTCAAAGGCTAGCCGACCAATTGGTTGAAGTTCTAGAAAATCCTAGATTTTGTTTTTTGTTTTTTCAGAGCTCCAAGCTCAATCCCAACCTGTTGTATCAGTTCACAAATCATAGAATAGTGCAGAAACATATGACAACAACTTGAAACACCTTAAAACTATTTTCCCCAAATTTTAAATATCGAAATATAATCTTTAATTTTCATCTATTCAATACTCATCAAAGTAAATGTAAACATGCTCAATCCAAATTTTTAACACCTTAATTGCAATAAAACTTCAACATGCAATAAGATAATTTGAATTACACATGCGTAATGGACCAAAACAATAACCTGTTTACACCAACACCATGCATGACCATAATCTTCAAAAAGGGAAAAGAAAAATGAAAAATGTCTCAAGGACTAAGATATGTCTAATAGCAAATAAACCCATGTTGAAATTCAAAAAACAGAACAAGAAGAATCAAGGGGAAATTCAAATCAAAGGAAAAATGGGAGAAGAATATATTTATATTCTTAAAAACCTACCTTAATCCTTGCTCACAAGTGTGTACAGCTTAGAAACTTCAAGTTCTTTTTGATTCTAGGGTTTGTGAAGCTTTTGTCTATGTTTTTGGTTAGGAACAGAGCTGGTTTTTCTTCTTTAGATTTGAAAATAAAATGAGAGGATGAAAGAGAGAAAGAGATGCATTGAGAGAAGGAGAGGAAATGAATGAAATGGTGAATTAGGTTTAATATGTCTTAGCGCATTTTGGGTTTAAGCGGGCTTTTAGGCCTACAAGTGAAACAACATAAGGAGAGTTGCAATTACATGTTGATATTTATAGAAAAATCAAATGGCATGAGGGTAAATATGTAAAACCCTTTTTTTTTTCAAATCAATGATTTAAATCATAAGACCAAAAATTTTAAATGCTTTAAAAAATAAATTTATGCAATGAAATATAAAATAATGCTAATAACAATTAGTTAAATTTTTAGCATACTAATTAATAAAATTTAACATAATTAACACTGTTTAAATTAGTAGGTTCTACAACTTTGTTTTCTTAAAAGAAATTTTGTCCTCAAAATTTTAAATTTAAGTATGGATGACAATTGTAAAACCACTATACTTCCACTGCACAAATTTTAAAACCACAAGGAAATTTTATTATGCATTTGATCGTATCTATAACGATAGTTGTCACGACTGTAAAACTTGTAAAATAAAAATAAAACGGTTAAAACATACAGATTTACTTTCCAAGAGATCTAAAGCCTATACTCTAATACCAAGCTATCATACCCATGAATAGGGCACAATTAATTAAAGTTTAATTGAAATTAATAGAAACTAAAACCAATATTAATGAAATAGTAAATGATAGAACTCCACCAAAACTACACAGGCTCGTAAATCAATAACAATATAATAACCACCTCGCAAGGGCTTAAAAGTGTAAGAAAAATAATTACAGTTTGAGTACAAATACTAAAAATGATATTGACATCGGGATAAACCATACAGTACAAATTGGTACAACAGATAAAAGTTAAATACCAATTTTTGTCGAAAACATTAAACAACTCAAGGTAAAATCTCAAACACAATTGGTCCTGCAAAACCCAAGGGTGGAATTTTAAAACTGAAAACTACAAGCAAAATACTTAGTAGGATTTTATTTCAAAACAAAACGTTTAAATAAAGTGTAGAGACAACTAAATAAGAAAAAGTCTAATTTGTAAATACATAACCAAAACACAAACATGTAATTTATTGAAAATCATAAAATGATTGAACACTTACTTTTGCGACACAAATATATGATTGTTGCAAATTATATAAATAATTTGAGAAGTCTGTAAACACCACCGAAGTGGGCTAGACCAGATTTTTGGGAGTTGTATCCTAGGACGTCCTTTGCATAACTTGAATTTTGATGGCTCTGTAGTGAAAACACAACTATTTGTTAGAAATCTCAGATAGTGTTTGAAAACTCATTTAAAATAAAAGCTTGGTAAATGCAAGGGCCAAGATTATTTTTGATTTCACCAATTCTTTGAAAAACATGTTTTCAATAACCTTGAAAATAATTTAAGATAACATATTTTTAATAGCTTTGAATATAAAAGAACAATTCTTGAAAATATTTAAGAATAATTATAAGGCTGAAAACAATTTTTAATCATAGCTACCATGAAAGGATATACGGAATCCTATGTTGGTATCCAATATTGTTGGCTCCAACATAGAACCCAAGGTAAGCTACTTTAATATTCAAAACCTTTAAATGTACTCCAAAGTTAGAAATCAAACTCAAATAAAATTCTCTCAAGCGTTAATGTGCTAATTTAATCATTGGTGTGCCATTTTAGTATTTCAAATATCAAACATGCATAAACTTTAAATACATGATGCAACTATTCTCTGAAATATTTTTAAAACAAATACAATTCTGGTCTAAAACAATTTAAAAATTTGGAACCTTTTAAAAGAAACAAAATTGCAAGACATAAAAGATAGATGACTGCCCATCTAGATAGCACAACTGGCATGCCACCAAGGCCAACCAGCCTGCTGTCTAGATGAGTTGGTTGGCCGCCTTCAAAGTCCGTTTGGCTAGTTGGTCAAAGCTTTGGAAAATCCCAGATTCCGTCTTTTGTCTTCCACGAGCTCCAAGCTCAATCCTAACCAATTATATCAGTTCATAGATCATAGAATAATACAGAAACATAGAACAACAACTTAAAACACCTTAAAACCATTTTCCCCAAATTTTGAACATAAAAACATAATCCTTAATTTCCATCTATTTAAGACTCATAAAAGTAAATCTAAACATGCTCAAAATCTGAATTTTTAACATCTTATTTAAAATAACAACTTTAACATGCAATAAGATAATTTGGGTTACACATGCTTAATGGACCAAAATAATAACCTGTTTATAGCAAATCACCAAGCATGACCATATTCTTCAAAAAGAGAAAAGAAAAATGAAAAAAAAAATCTCAAGGGCCAAGATATGTTTAAATAGCAATTAAATCCATGTTAAAATCCAAAATAGAAAAAGAAAAATTAGGGGAAATTTGAATCAAAGGAAAAATTTGAGAAGAACAAGTTTATATTCATGGAAACCTACCTCAATCCTTGCTCATAAGTGTGTACAGTTTGGAAATTTCAAGTCCTTTTTTATTCTAGGTTTGTGGGGCTTTTTGTTCTATGAATTTGTTGGGAAACAAGGTTTTTCTTCTTCAAACTTGAAAACAAAATGAGAGGGTGAAAGAGAGAGACAAAGGTGTTGAGAGGAGGGGAGGAAAGGAAGGAAATGGTAAGTTAGGTTTGATATGTCTTAGAGCATTTTGGGTTTAAGTGGGCTTTTACACCTGCACGTGAAACAACACGAGGAGAGTTACAATGGTATATTGGTAAATAGAGAAAAATCAAATGACATGACGGTAAATACGTAAAAAGCTGTTTTCTTAATGATTTAATTCATAGGACCAAACATTTTAAATGCTTTAAAAACTAAATTAATGCGATGAACTATAAAATAATGCTAATAACAATTAATTAAATTTTTAGCACACTAATTTATTAAATTTAACATAATTAACATCGTTTAAAATTAACGGGCGCTACATTGATACTTGACCCAGGGGTAGTTGACCATGAGATGGTCAACCAAGTAGTCAATGGCAAAAGAGGTGGTCGACCATCATGTGCTCAGGTTTAGCGAACAGGTTTTGATCTAATAGGCGATCAGCCATGTGCTCGAGTACTTGGTGCTCCTACGAGTTGAAGTCCAACTTCAATAGCTTGAGCTAGCCTTGAACAACATTTGCATGATTGCAAGTTTTGATTTAATATCTTTACTTCAATGATGCCATCTTTTCCATTAACTGTGAAAAAAATTAAAATAACCATTTTTTAAATCCCGTAATGACTAAAATTTTGTTCCAAGTGTTGGAGCAAAATTTCATCAAACACTAAATTAATTTCCTTAGGAAGAAATAAAGATCAAATAAGTGATTGAATGAAGAACATTGTATAGCAAGTAAAGAAGGCTAAAAACCTCACAAAATAAAAAGAACAAAACAAGAGCAAAGTAATGGAAGTTCAAGTGATTAGTATTCAAATTTAGTGTCTCAATTTCTCACTATCAATTTGAGGATCTGTAGTACATTGAAAATAAGTGAGTTTAATTATTCTCCTATAAATTTGAGAGTTTATTCTTTCTCAAATGCAAACAACTCCTAAACTTTTAGAATCTTAATACGCATTAACTCTAAATGTTGAATGCCTTGAAGCAGTGACACTATTCAAGCTGGGGTCGACAATGTGGTTTATGACCCTACAACACAACATGAGCCTGACATACTTTTTTATGGGTTACGGTCAAAAGAGTTAACCATTGGTCATTTTAGTGACAACCCGAAACTGACCCGTCAAAAAATGGGTCATTTTTAGTTTAACTACATGACACTAAAATGACTTGTCTGATTCATGATTAATTATTTAAATATTTTTTAAAATATTTTCTTTTATTATTAAATATACCCATAAGACAAACCCTAGCTCACTTAATCTCAGACCAAGCTTCAAACTAAATTGATTTTAATTTTTGAACAATAAAAAGAGGATTTTGGTTTCATCATTTGAGACTCTTTATTTTGTTGGACTTATTATTTTGTTGGATGTTTTAAAAAATCTTAGGACTTAATTTTTTTGTTGTTACAGTATGAAGCTCATTTGATTTTGAGAAAATTTGTTTTATGTTTGTTTTTATGTTATATTAGTGTAAATTCAAAGCTGAAAAAAGGTCACAGGTTAGTATGGGTTACTACGGGCATTAGCAGGTTGCAAGTCATTAGCGTTTCATAGGTTGCATGAGGAATGGGTTAGTATGAGTCGTTTTCGTATCAACCTATGTTAGAACATGTCGTGTTAGTGTTAAAATTTCTCAACCATTCATGTCACGGGTCGGGTCAGTGTAGAGTTAATTTATATAAAAATTGAAACTTAACTCAAACCGAACCCAACCTGCTGATACAAATTATGACCCCTAATTCGAGGTGTGCCTTAAGCTCATATTTTTTAACATTGCGTTGATGCTTTGGTGTTTGGGCATTTGGAGGTGCTCAGTGCTATGATACCTAAATTCTCTGATTGATGTGGTCGAAGTCAAACATAAACTCCATCACATACAAAAGTTAAAATCAGAATCGAACACTAATCTAAATAAAGTTTTCCATCTTTTGACATGATGGATAAGGCCCGATCAAAACTTTATTGGCTACATGGAACGCTAAATGAGGAAAACAAGCGACCGAGCATACACAACAAACCCAATCTAAAGGGACGTCTTACCTCTAACAAAATTCTGTGTGTGTGTGTGTGTACTGAATTGGTGGGTCTTTGAGATGAGAGAATTAGCCATGACTCATGTGACTCGGTGTGTAGTAAATGTTAGATACTTGATGATCTTTTCTAATGATGCCTTCGGTTTTTGGAAGAAACTTAGTCCGCAAAAGTTTTTCTTCCTTCTCTATGGATGAAATGGTATATTGGGAAATTACAATAAATAGTATATTTTTTAAAACTAATTGTAGTTAATAGTAGATTTTGAAAATATTTGTAATAAATAGCAATTTTATGGTTTGTATATATAATTTGTTTATCTTTTTATTTACCATGTAAATAATTCATATTTACACAGCAAATAGATTTAATGTGTAAATAAAGTTATTTACCTTCTTGTTTATAGTAGAAAAATTATTATTCACAAAATGAACAAATTATTTACATCGTAATATTTTTAAAACCTATTATTTACTGCAAAAAAAAGTTTAAAAATTTGCTATTTTCTTCATTCTCCTAGATATTTTATAAGTTTGCACCCAAATTTGTATGAGGAATATCGAATTGAAATCGAAATATTAAATACAAAAAGCATGGATGTGGTTTCTAAAAGTAAAGATTGAATTCCATTATAATAATAAATTTCAAGGGCGATTTTTACATGGATAGATTCAATCTAGTTCGACTCAATCTAATCGACAATCACAATTTAAATTCGTGTTTTTATAAAATATTTAATTTGAACTAAACTAATAATTCAAATTGGGCTTAACTATCCAATTTAAAATTCAAGACCCCATTTATTTCAATATTTTGAACAAATATTGAACTGTGATTCCACTCTCACATATTTGTATTTATAATTTAACACTACTATTTCATATTATTTTTCTATTAAATTACTTCTTTTTTACTTTTGCTTATACATATTTCATATTTACTTTTTAATTAAATAAAACATTCATGCTTTAAACTAGAGTTATCAGTACTTATCCAAACACAAATTTGGTTTAGATTTTCTATTTAAATTAACACTTTAATTGCACATCTAAAAGTTAGTTCACATTACTGTTTAAACTATAAATTTAGATTTTTCTGTTCACATAAAAATTCAAATCAACATAGTTTAAACCAACAAACCAAACCGAGGATAATTAGTGCTTGCTATTTATCTCTATTGCATTAATACATCACTGCACATCGGCGTAAACGTGACAGTAAAAAATAAAAAAAGAGTTTATGTTTTTTTAGCCAAAAAAAAAAAAAACAAAGACCCAACTAGGTCCTACTATATATCACAAATTCAGTACATGTTAAAATGTAGGCTAATCCCTCAAAAAAAAAAAAAAATAAGGTGAGCTAATTGCATCATAAACGATGACATGAAACCCTTTTTTATAAATTTACATTGATTGTCAACAAGAGAAACAATTAGGATTTGTTACAAGAGGTGAAAATTTATTTTGCAGATTCAATTTGAGATGTCATTGACCATGCGTCAAAAACCAGTCATTCATCCCACCCATTTGGTTAGCTAGCATTCGAACTCTTCTGCGCATGGGCCCTAAGAACAACAACATGCACCTTTTTGTTAGCATGGGTGGGGGATAAAAGTTGACAAACTCATATCCATTATTCTTATTCTATGCAATCTTTCCAAATCAATAGTTTGTTTGAACTAGACACTTTGGTGGAATTATGCTCGACAAAACCATCTCTTGTGTCTGTTTAGATGTTGATTTTCAGATAAATCTAAGACACATACGCACTCCCAACTTTTTCCTGGATTAAGAGAGAGAGAGAGAGAGAGAGAGAGAGAGAGAGAGATATCAGGGAATGTTTGAAAAGGGAAGCAAACAAAAGTTTCATTTGTGGTAGTTTTTGTTTGAGACACTTTTAAGGTCCCAGTTAAACCTAATATAAAAATCTTTTTTCCCCACTTCTCTCTTCTTCCTTTGCCCTTTAAGGATTTGGTGGCACTGGTGTAAATAAATCCAAAGCCCACAAAGAGGCGTCTCCTAATAATATTCAGCTGCTTTACAACTCAAAACTAAATCTCCACCAGATGGTTTTATAAAGAGACATAATCATGCATTGTTGATTTTATGGTTTAATATACAGCCATGTTTTATTTTAATCCTGGGAGTTCTTTATTATTATTATTTTTTTTGAAGTTTTGTTAATTTTATATACTTACACTTACACTACACATTAAGTTTTTATCCCTCGAAAATTCCTTAAAAATTAGAATTACTCCTAGACAGTACCGTTGTGAAGGCTCTGCATCGATAGATTGTCTTGATGACTTGCGATTTTTCTAGTGGTCTTTGTTCTACATTTTCTTTTCTTTTTTTTGAGAAAAGGTCCGCTGCAATTTCAGTCAAGGATCTTTGGTTGTTAATGTTCATTCGTTGAGGATGGGAGTTTGGGAGGAAAGGGGGTAGGAAATCAGGGAGTTTGATTTACTAGGTTATGGGTTAGTGTTAGGTCGAAGATGCTTTCGGATTTTTTAGTTGTTAAAATTTTATAGGTAAAAATATTAAATATTTATGATTTATAAATGATAATAAAGATGCATAGATAAATAGAAAATTAATTTAATATTATTTATTAATATGCTTAATTAACTTAATTTCATAGTAAATAATTAGACATTTTTATTTGAAAACACTTAGTAATACATTATTTGTCACATTATTTACCTAATTTTTACTTGGTAATATGTATTTATCAATTTATTTGCATAGTAAATTTTTTTCTATGAAATTGGGGATGGGGGGAATTTGAACTTTAACTTTTAGGTAAAGTTGGATGTGGTTCTACTATTTAGTTATGCTTGTGACTGCATTATTAAATCCATTATTAACCAAATAAATGCATTAAAAAGCTAATACTTTACTTAAATTCATTATTTACTACCTCACAAAAATTCAGTATTTGTAAATTTAATTACTTCGTAATGTTCAATTTATTTATTATGTACTAATTTATGCACTTAATAAATTCACTAATTACCAAGTAGATACATTCATAACTGTTATATTTGCTTAGTTAGTCCATTATTTATCATTTTGGTACTTAATAAAATTTATTTTTTTCTTCCTACAAAATTTATTATTTACTTAGTAAATCTAATTTTACCAATTTATTTACTTAGTAAATTCAATATTTATCTATACATACATGATTTACCTAATATTTTTCTGTTTTAATTAGATTTTAGTATAGTGAATATATTATTTACCTGGATTAAAAATCTTGTTTGCCAAATTGCACCCTAGATATAGTTTTGAAATCTGTCCTACCAAACCCTAGGATCACTACATGTTGCCAAACGAAGTCGTCATCGTCTCTGAAGCTACCATAAAAGACAAGCTATTGACTATGAAATCATGATAGAGACATCATGATGTCAGCCTTTGCTTGCAACACTTGGGTATTGGACACGAAGACAAGGGCTAGGGGTGTGGCCAAGTATCAGGACAAATGTTCTTAAAGCATGTGATATTCGTAAAAGACGTATGAAGCAATAAGTAAAGTAAATTTTTTATTATATTTGTATACATGTATTTTAAATACTTTATGAACATTATTAAAATTTCATAATAATCTATATGATCTTGAATATTGTATATAAATGTTATATAAGAGGATAATATTTAAGGATGATAGTTAAAATAATCATGAATTAATTATTTATTAGAGAATCAATGACATTCAAGGATAGAAAAGTAATTTGAGAGGGTAATAGATTTTACCTTGCTCTAATTATAAATTACTTATATAGGATCAACTTATATACAATTATTTTATCAAATAAATGACTCTAAAGTAAGAGTAATTATATCCATAATTTTAAGAGTACAACTTAGTAGAGTAATATTGGAATGAATAAAATGGTAGTATGTTATTGAGGAGTTTAATTAGTATTTTGGTTTTATTAGAGCTTGAAATTATAGGCGCATTAGTCCTCGCCATCTTTGTAAACATTGTTTAGACAAATAAAATTATTAGTTTAATTAATTAATTTAGAATTATAGAATTCTAAATTAAGTATCACTCAAAATAAAAGTAACTATGAATTAATTTTATAATTATTAAATAATGAGATTATTTAATTATGAATTTTAATTATGAATATATAATAATTAATTTTGAAAAACACAAAATTGGTCCCACCCACTATGTGCAGTGCACACTACTACAGGAAAGGATTTCTTTGCAGTCTAAGACTTGTTCACTAACTTTCAAAACTTTAAAGTTTCTAATTTTAATAAATGTGATTCAATTTAAAATTAGAAGTCTAAATTTAGAAATAATTCAGACTAGTTAACAAGTAGAATTTTCACTCTCTTTTTCCCCTCTTTGGCACCATACACAAAGATATGGTATCTGCATGAGGCGCGTGTCACAGATAAGGAAAGAGAAACTCATTCTTTTATTTGAATTAAATATATGATATTTAAAATTAAAATAAAGAGAAGCTTCTAGAATTAATTAGATCTCAAATATTTTATAAATAGAGGCCTCCTTTATTCATTCTATAGAACAATTGAGAATCTTGGTGAGACTGTGAAACACCCGTTTTTTTAACGGGTATGATTTTTGATAAAATCATATGAATAAATATGTCATTTTAGTATTCTTACTAAGTCTCCGTAGTAAATATTTTAAATCTACCTATCACTTACTTATACCAACCTTGTCCCACTACATTAATGCTCAATTAAATAGCATCCTTATCATTTGGAGACATAGAATTAATTCACCTCAACTACCAGGAGACATCGATATGTTTTCTCAACTACCTTTTTAATGCTTCCTTCATCATCTTCTACAACTTACCCCATTTGTCTCCTCAATTATGTTGACATTATTTGCTAAAAGTCTCCATGGGAGACATAATAATATTTTCTTTCAATGCTCATTTAATTCTCTCCTGCTCCTCAATTAATTTGATGCCTATTTATTCAACCATCACCACTCTCTTATCTAGTTTCTCATTCTCTACTTTCTCACTTCAATTTTCAACTAAAAACACAAGGCATAAAGCTCTCTTTGCAACCACGACAACTATAATTTTCAGTCACGTTTGAAGTAGTTTTGAAGTCAATACAAGCTTGATTTTTGACCCAAACTTTGATATTTTTCAAAGGAGTTTTGAGGTAGGTTTTCTTTAATTCAAACTTGGTTTTAGTATGTGTTTTCTTCATGTTTAATGCATGATTTTCGTGTTCCAAGTTCATGCAAATTTCTAATTATGTTAGTATACATATTTGAGCATTTATGAACAAAAACTTGAGTCCTAAGTTGAAACCGACAACCAACCTTTATTTCGGTTTGATGATGATTTTGAACTCATGTGAATATGTTTACTATGATTATATAATGCATGCTATATATTTTAGAATGGTTTTGAGATGTTGAACAAGAATAATATGCTTTGGGTTAAAGAGAAACTTAACCTTCCATAAACCTTGTATTATCTCTATGGGCAGTAGTTTTTTCTTGAAATTCTGGGATTAGATGAAAATGAATTTTATAAATTGGTTTACATATTTTAAAAGTAGACATCCTAAGCTTTTCAACGAGCTATCATGAGCCTAAATTGGAATTATATTTTATTTTCTATGAATTTTTCAATTCTCGGGTTGGAAACTAGTAAACCTACCAGTGACAGTATA